>PVJL010017588.1:0-17867 GCA_004026885.1 Lyroderma lyra
CCTGCAGCCAATCGGCGGGCCCTCCGAAATCGCGGCACCGGAAGGCCCCGCGCGGCGCCGGAAGTGACGTGCCGGCGTGCTGACGCGCGGGCTCGAGCCGAGGCCGATTCCGCGCCCGCCATGGCCGACAAAATGGACATGTCTCTGGACGACATCATTAAGCTGAACCGGAGCCAACGAGGCGGCCGCGGCGGGGGCCGGGGCCGCGGCCGGGCTGGCTCCCAGGGCGGCCGCGGCGGTGGAGCACAGGCCGCCGCGCGCGTGAGCCGAGGCGGCGGGCCTATCCGGAACCGGCCGGCCCTCGCCCGCGGCGCGGCAGGCGGCGGCGGCAGGAACCGGCCGGCGCCCTACAGCAGGGTGAGTACGGAGGCCGGCGGGCGGCCGCGGCGGGGGAGCGAGGCGGCGGGGCGGCGCTCGGCCGAGAGGGCGCCGAGCCGGGCCGGGCCGGGCGGGTGGGCGCGGACGCCGGGCCGGGCCGGGAGGACACGCGCCGGCCGGGCCCGGGGGGCACACACCCTCCCGGCCTTTGTCTGGGCCGGGCGCCGAGCCTCATGGTTTCCCGCGGCTGCCCCGGCGGCGGGAAGTTACTTGGAGAAGTTGTGGGACCTGGGGCCGCGGCACGGTCGGCTGCAACCTGGCGCGGGCGGGAAGCGGGGTCTCCAGGCCCCTTCCTGCACGTCCCTCTGGGCCCCGACGGGAGAGGGTCTTGCAGTGGCCATGAGGCCGCGGGAGAGCTCTGGAAGGAGACTTACAGGTGCGTTTCTGTTCTTGTGTTTTTTCCTCTCCAGCCGAAACAACTTCCTGACAAGTGGCAACATGACCTTTTCGACAGCGGCTTTGGGGGTGGCGCTGGCGTGGAGACGGGTGGGAAACTGCTGGTGTCCAATCTGGATTTTGGAGTGTCCGACGCTGACATTCAGGTAAGGGACAAAAGCTCGTCTGCCAGGAGTTCACCCAGAGGAGGTGACCGTGTTTGGGATGTGGCCCTGAACCCCCCGCCCACCTTAGCACAGGGAGCTCTTGTGGGCACCTGAGGGCTGGCCACTGTCCCCTGTAAGGGGCTGCTGGAGTGCAGAGCAGAGGCCCTGCCAGAGTGGAACTTGAAACAAGTAGGTCCGTTTGTGCTGGACAGCAGGCCCCCAACTCAGTCTGAGGAGCAGCTGCTCTCCTTAAAACTTGTTTCGTGAGTAGTTTTCTGCCAGAGAGTCCAGCTTCTAACAGGAAAAGATTGGTCACATGTGAGTGGTCCCTGTGTTACTAATAGAGCTAGGCTGCTTGCTTGCTTTATTTTGTGCCCGTTTTCGTGACTTGTTGGGAGGAGAAGGACTCCCTCTGCAGAACTGACAGCACAGGAGCAGGAGGGCGCAGGTCTTTCTGGCTCTGCCTGAGCCCTCGGTCTCACACCTGCCGCTTAACTCACCCCCGCTCTTCGGGTCTCGTTAGCACAATTCTCAAACCCGGTTTCAGTTGAAGCCTCTTTTTTTCTTTTTTGTTTTTTAATTGAGCCCCCAAGGCATTTAAACCTGTTTCTGGTTAAGTGACAACATCTTAGGGGCCAGTCCCGGAGATGGCTGGGTCAGGGTGCTGGGCCGTCCTGGGTTTAGTTCCCCAGAGCCCAGCTGCGGGAGGACAGAGCAAGGCCAGTGAGCACTCACAGTGTCTCAACACTTTTTTTAAGGTGGTTTCTGGCATCCACTGGAAACCGCTTTTGGTGAACTCCACTTCCCGCTGTGTGCCTGCGGCCGGATTAGCCCCACACTCTGGGTTCCCTCTCCAACTCCCAGCCTGCCTGAGGTCAGGGCAGTTTCCATGGCAGCGCTTGACTTCAGACTTTGCGGCAGGCTTGAGTAGGAGGAGAGGGAAAGGTGAGCCAGAACCTGCCCTGGGGGAGGGGCTGGGTCAGGGCTCCCTAATCAGTGGGCCACAGGTCAGATGGCGCCCCTCGTTCTGTGATCTTGGCCTTGGCTGTTTGTTGGCACAGTCTTTGGGTGTGTTGTAGACTTTCCTTCGTTGGAGAAGATAGACACCTCATCTCATGTCCTTCACTGGTGGGCTTTGTGATCCTTAACCTGCATCGTGGTACAGATGTCAGGTCCCCAAGTTGGCAGGAGTCCTCAGGCCCAGCTGCTGCTGGAAGTTGCTGTCCCGCCTGTCCCATCTTTTCCCGTTTCCCGCTGCCACTGCCCTGGCCCCAGGGAGATACCCTCAAAGTAGCTCACACTTCCAGGGACTGTCCCTGGGCCACCAGAAGAAAGAGAGTTTTGCTAACGATCGCTCCTTCCGACTCCTAGGAGCTCTTTGCCGAGTTCGGCACCCTGAAGAAAGCGGCCGTGCACTACGACCGCTCTGGCCGCAGTCTGGGAACAGCCGACGTGCACTTTGAACGGAAAGCAGACGCCCTGAAAGCCATGAAACAGTACAACGGTGTCCCTCTGGACGGTGCGTTTGGGATTGGACCCAAGAAGACTGAGGGGCCTCGCCTAGTTTGTGGAGTTGGGGCTGGCACCTGTCCGTGCAGGAATGGGGCTCGCCCCCCTGGCTGAGGACACTGCACTCGCCCCTTTGTCTCTCTGTCTCCCACTCTGCCACCTCTCACGCTGCCCCACACATCGGGACCAACCTCTTGTGAACCCCCACCAGCAAGCTACATCCCTCCCCTCCTTCAGCTCCTTCCGGAAGACTCACTCCTGTGAAGCCTTCTCAGCCGCCATAGTACACCTCTGAGTGCGGGCTGTAGTCGTAAAGACAAAGGTACCGGTTCTCCTTCTGTCAGGGCGCCCACACCTGTCCGCCCAGGAGCAGCCTGGACACCTGACCAGACACCCACCTAAGCTGGACTGAGCAGGAGCGAGGTGTTGGTGGGTTGGCGGCGCCGTCTTAATCTCCCGCCAGCGTCTCCAGGCCGTCTCCCGTCGGGCGCGTCGGAGACGCACGGCCCCTTCCAGTGCTTGCATGGAGACCGGGGTGTGGCGCCCTGGGCGGGTGCCAGAGATCGCTAATGGACTGTGCCCTCTTGTGTCCTTTGCCACAGGCCGCCCCATGAACATTCAGCTTGTCACATCACAGATCGACACACAGCGGAGACCGGCACAGAGGTGAGTCCCGGGGCGTCCGGGCGGGGCTGCCGCGCACACTGCGCTGTGCACGCGCGCGTGAACACGTCCCCTCTCCCTCACTAGTGTAAACAGAGGCGGGATGACTAGAAACCGTGGTTCCGGAGGTTTTGGCGGCGGAGGCACCCGGAGAGGCACCCGTGGAGGCAGCCGGGGCCGGGGCCGGGGCACTGGCCGGAGCTCGAAGCAGCAGCTTTCCGCAGAGGAGCTGGACGCCCAGCTGGACGCTTACAACGCCAGAGTAAGTCCTCGCGGGCCGGGGCCGCCGGGGCCCGTGGACAGGGCGGGGGCCGCCTCCTGACGGGACCTCCTTCGTCTGTTTCAGATGGACACCAGCTAAACAGACCTGGAACCTGCGCGGGGCAGGACCCAGACGGCTCCCCCAGTCCGTGCTCCCCGGGAGAGCGGGTGGGGCCTGGGGCTGCACGGCCAGCGATGGAGTCGTTTCCTTTATGTTTTCAAATAGGATTTACAGCTCATGTAAAGGTTGTTTTTTCTTTTTTCTTTTTTTTTTTAATTCTGAAACCGACCTGTTTTGTACTGAGTTATTTTTGGGATAAATTTTACTGGTTGTTGTTGTGGAGGAGGTGGCGTTTCCACCTTTGCCATAATAAAATAGACGTGTGTGTAGAACTGGACCCTCTGCCTTCGTCCTGCTGTTGGCTTCTTGCCTAGGCCAGGCCTTCGGTGTCAACCCAGGGAGGAGGCAGGACCCCGGGACGTCCGGGGCATGGACGGCAGCCTGCCTGGCATCTGGCGTCCTGGCACGGGGGTCAGCATCAGTGTTCCCTCCAGAGGGCGGTGAGCGCTGGTGTGCCTGCCAGTCCCCTCCTCCCGCAGCAGCCCCTCCGCTTGCCCTCGGGCGAGGGCCGGGCAGCCCTTTCCTCTGGCGCTCCGGTTCCCTTCATGGCCTGTTCGCTGTGGCGCAGTCTCCTCCGACCTGCAGAGAGCAGGAGGGGCTGGTAGGCACATGTGCCCCCCTGCACCGCCCTTGGGGCGCAGTTCAGGAGGGGCTGAGACCCCTCTGAATTCCTTTCTGGTCTCTGCCATCCCCCTGGGGGGCATGCTGTGGGCCACTCAGTTCTGCCCATGGCCCAGCCAGAGCTGAGGGCCCTGTGCACCTTCCACAGCCTCACCCCAGGGCGCAGTCTGCTCGGGGCTCCCACATCTGGGACGGGGCTACAGTGAGTCACCCAGGCGGGCTGTGACGAACGCGTGGCCCTCTCAGTTCCATCGCTGTCACTGCAGAGCCCCTGACTGCCCCTGGTGCTGCTGTGCCGGGCAAGGTGAATGAGGTGACTCCTCAGCCCAGCAGGCCTCGACTGCCTGGCATGAGCGATGGATGTGACGGGTTGCATCCCAGGCGGAAGGCTGTGTCCCTGCGGAGGTGGCCTTGGGCTGAGCAGGCACCGACCAGGTGGGGTACCTGCCCACTGGAGTGCTGACAGGAGAGGTAGCAGTCGTGGTCCTCGCTGTCCGGAAGCGACAGAAAACGGCTGAGGGCGGGGTGTCATCAGCCCAGGCCAGAGGCCGAAGCTCTGGCCCTCACGGCCTCGGGGACGGGGACCTACGGGTGATGACTCGGGCCTTCAAGGAAGCGATGGGCAGGACATGGGGGGCTCTCCGGGCAGTGTGAGGGCGTGTTTTCAGTTCTCAGAAAGCAGCCTGGGCCGGCTGGGCCACCTCTAACTGTTCTCAGGGACCACCACGCTTTGCCCACCTGACAGCCCCACCGGCCACAGCTGCCTGAGGGAGGTTCCCACGTCCCCGTGCCCTCACATCAGGTTGACGTGTTGTCTGTCCCCTTGGGAAGAATCACACCTCGCCTCCTTTCGTATTGCCTCGTGTTACGTAAGTTTTATAGAAGTACTCAGGGAAGTTTGAAGGACTTCCTGAAATGGACACAGCTTTCATCTTATTTCTGTCTGGACCACCCACCCACTCACTGAGGTGGAAGGGTCAGGTGCGGTTTGGTCGTGCTGACCCTCAGATTCACAGGAAAGAATCCTGCCCAGAGTTCACGCGCTCCGCCCCCAACTCCCCAGGTGTTAACGAGCCACCAGGTCTTGTTTGCTCTTCCTGAACGGAGTGAGAGTGATCTGCCGATGCCACGTCACCCCAGGCGTGTGTGTGTGTGTGTGTGTGTGTGTGTGTGTGTAAGACAAGGACACCCCTCACAGAACAGGTCACTAACACCGACACTGCCCTTGTCCAGCCTCGTCGGCGTTAGGCAGTTGTCCTAATGGCCTGTGTCGTAGATGTGCTTCTGGCTCACCGCACGGCGTCACTGTCTTTCCTGACCTTGGCCCTTTCGAAGCTCTGTCCCGTCGGGAATTGTCCCACTTCAGGATCAGATTAGGGTTGTGTGTTCTCAGCAGGTACAGAGCAGCTGGGGTGTCCCGTCTTGGTGCCCCCCACGGGGTCCACGATGGCAGTCCGTTTGTCTGAGTACTGCCGTGGGGGCTGGTCCCCTCGATCTCAGGAAAGCGTCCCGGTGTCTCTGCTGTCAAGGTGCTGCTGTCCCCTCCATGATCCATAGCGTCCTGGCAGAGATACTAGGAGACCTAAGTGGAAACCTGTCTCGCCAGTGAGTCTTAGCATCCTGTGGTAGCAGTTACTGTGTGGGTTCCCAGTTCCAGGCTCACCTCTTCCCAGCTCTTCTCAGAGATGGTACGTCGCCACCAGGATGGGTGTGCTGGGCGCGCTCACCGCCACCGGGCCACTGCCACCGCTGCTGCGGGCACGGCGCAGGGAAGTGTGCGCGCGGGCTCACGTGCACGCGCAGCTGTGGTCATTTCCGCCTCTCCAGCTGTAGATGAATACTAAGAGCCTTGAGTTCACACTGGTACTTCCGATTCCTTCGCCTCCCCTGATTTGTGACTTCTCTCCCAGGCAGTGCGGGGGCCAGGCACTCATCCTCCACACGGCATTTGTGGACATGAAGTCCGTTGTTTATGTGTCCACCTAACCCAGCCTCAGCACTGCTGACCTATCCCCCAAGGGAGACCTCTGCCAACCAGGGCACAGCTCTGGGTCCAGCTGTGTCTGTGCTGGGCCACACTGTCAGGGCAGGGGCTGGTCCCCAGAGCCGCCGAGCCGTGACCCACTCTTCCGCCCCCTTCATGGCAATGTGTGTAGTTTCTGCTACACTCGGGATCATCCTTACCATTGATTGGTATTCCACTGTGGCTTCCCCAACGTGTCCTGCTGTTTATTTTTAATTTTTTTTTTGTAATTTGCATAGATTAGTTACTATGAAATTATATATTGTATAATTTTCGTAAATGCTCATGATTTTCATTAACTAGCTGTTATTATTAAAGAGTGACCCTGGGATCAACTGACTATTTGGGAGAAATGAGCAATAAATAATACATCATTACATTAAAGATTTTAATGTAAAAATAAAACCATGAGAGTACCAGGCGGTAGTCTCATTAATTTTAAATACATCAATTTGTCTGTGATCATTTAGCCTAAACCAGGACAGAGTTAACATTAATGTTATGTCTGCAGGTTGTACAAACAAATTATAAAATGTTCTAGCACATTCATTCATTGTAAATTAATATCTATATGTAAAGATGGATGTAGCATACCAGTTTTTTAAATCCACCATAAACAAGCCACTCCGGTTACCACGAATGAGTAAAGAGACATCTTTCTTTGTCCTTGTTGAGTGTATAAACCTTCGCAAGTCTCTGTTGACCTACGGGAACGCTCCTCGGGCACTAATTCTTTCTGAAAATTGGCTAATAAAAGGATCAAACATGTAATCTGTTTGTTTGTTTGTTTTTTTCTCAATACAAACTGTACTTTGAAGGAATTAAATCACTGGTGATGAGATTTTTAACAGAATTCCAGCTAAGCAGTGCTGAGTATCAGAAAATGACCATTGTGCGATGCCTGATTAAATAAATGATCCTGTCAAGGGTGAGGTGCAGTCAGTGAAGGTGGGCCAGCCTGCCATCCGGAGCCCCTGGCACCCCTGAAAGATGAGATGTAGGAGGAACGGGCATGCACTGCACACCACAAGGGTCAAGACGTGTGTGTGTGTGTGTGTGTGTGTGTGTGTGTGTGTGTGTGTGTGGTGTGTGTGTATGCTCCTCCGTTCCAGAATTGCTGCAGGAAAATCTTAACTACAGGTGCCCTTCCCCCCACACCTGAGGGCACAAGCAGGCACACTGTGGCACAAGACACAGAGAACGGGTCTTTGTCCCCATTCCTAGCACAGGGTTCCTACAGTGCTCGGAGTTTCCTTATGGGAATGTCTTTTGTGATTCCTAACAAGTTCCTTTCATCTACACAGGATTTCAGAGTAATGAGATGACTCTGGGTGGGCCCCTGGATAGTGTCACGATGGCTGCTGGTCACCAGAAAGACTGGGTGTCATTGGAGGGTTGGCACTCTCAGCTGGTCCCCTGACCTCAGGGAGGGGAGAGGCTCAGAGGTTGAGCTAATCACCAATGAAGGTGATTTCATCAATCTTGCCTTTCAGTGAAGTTTCCATAAAAGGCCCCTAAACAATGGGGTTTGAAGAGGTTCGGTGGTGAACCAGAGGAGAAGCTGCCAGGGTACAGAGCTCCAGGCACCCCCACATCTGCCCTGGACACCCTTGCATCTGGCTCATCCTGAGTTGTGTCCTTTATAACAAACCGGTGGTCGTAAAGAGCTTTTCTGAGTTCTGTTATTTTAGCACATTTTCAAACCTGAGGGTGTGTTCGTGGGAACCCTCAAATTTGTAGTCTGCCAGGAAACGTGTGGGCAGACTGGGCACCCCTCCTGTGGCTGGCATCTAAAGTAGGAGCAGTCCTGTAGGCACCTCTGGGGTGGCTGGGCCCACAGAACAGGAGAGAGCCCGGAGATGTGGGTGGCAGGGAACTAAATCCTCAGGCCAACAGCCATGAGGGACTGAGCCTCCCACCCAGAGCGCGTGCAGGAGCTCAGAATTCCAGCAGATCATGGAGACCACGTCCGTGGTCAACAGCCTGACCACAGCCTCAGGGGAGACCTGGAGCCAGACCCATGAACCACGCTCCTGAGCTGCCTCCTGGTCCCCAGAAACCACGGGAAACAATAAATGTTGGCTGTTTTGAGCTGCTTAATTCCAGGGTACATTTTTACACAGCAACAGATTATTAACACAGATGCTTGAAATTTCCTGTAATAGAGTTTGGTTTTGCTTTTATAAAGCCCTCGGGTTATCGAAAAGTAGATCTCCAGCAGCACCACAGATGGCAGTGTACCCCGACAGTCCCCTGAAAGGTGCTGGGCTCCCATGACCGAGCCTCAGAAGCAGTACACTCAGCACAGACTAGAGTGCTCTTGCCTTTGGCCAAACTTTCTGCACATAAAGCTGACAGTGTAATTCTCAGTTACAGAAAAGTCACAGCGCCTCAAAAAATGAGGTATTTCCAAAAGATTCGAAGGGCAGTATTTTGCATTGTCTGTTGCCCCCAGTGCCCTCGTGCACTGTGCAGGACCGCATGTGTGCCAGATGATTTTTTTTTTTTTTTGGGGGGGGGGGATGTTAGTTCCCAGGCTGGCAATTGAACCCTGGCCGCGAAGTTGAAAGCACCAAAGCCCAGGCACTGCACCCCATGACGACTTCTATCGGCCTGGGTTCCCGGCCAGGCAGTGTAGACCAGACGGTCCTGACGCCATTAAAGGAGGCATGAGCCCATGGTCACGTTATTACAATCCTACAGGTGAGGGGCCGACGGGGGCGCGGCGCCTCACAGGATCTGCTGTGCAATACTTAGGGGTTTGGACCCCCCCTCAGGGCCCAAACGGACTGAGCATGAGAAACAGGTTTCCTTTAGCCCGAGGACTTGACTTTCGAACTTTTCAATTGTGCATCGATGCTTGGAGATGCCTGTAACTCCTACCACTGCCCCTCTGAAGGACTTAGGAAAGAATGTTCACGTGTCCAGACCACCGGACATCTGGAAGATTGCCAGCTCAGGTCCACCCAGCGGCTAGAACGCAGGACGGGGTGGGGGTGGGGCGGCAACCCACGGAACGTTCTGTGAGTGGGAGGACCTCAGTGGAGCATCCAGTTAACTTGCAGAGGGTGAGGCAATGGCGAGAGGACCACGGGCCGGCTCGGGTGGGAGAGCGGCCGAAGCCGACGGGCGCTGGCGTCGCGTGCAGAGGGGACGGGACATGTGGCTACAGGGACGCGAGACCAGAGCAAGGTCCGCTGCGGCCAAACGTGGGCTGCGCGCCGGCAGCGGGAGACGTCCCCGCGCGTTGCAGAGGTCCAGGGAGGGCGCACGCAGGACCGGGACACTGCGCCGTCCCCTACGTTCGCGGGCTGGGCCGTAGGGACGCCCGGGGCTGGGATATGCCCGCATCTGCGGGCGCGGAAGGCCCGACTGGCCCGGCCTTCGACTCGGACTCGCGTTCCGCCTTCACGGGTCGCGCCCACGAGGTCGACGCCGCAAGATGGCTACCGCGCGCTCCCGGCAGACCTCGCGCGCCCGCGCATGCGCCCTCCACCGGCCCGCCCGACACCAGCGGAAATCGCGTGACCCCGGAAGTGGCCGGCAGGGCGCGCGCGGGCGGGGCGCCGACGTTCGTCATTTCGTGCGGGAGGGAGCGCGAGCGCGGCGCGATCGAGCCTCCGGTGAGCGCCAGGGGCGGCGGCGGGCAAGACGGCGGAGCGGGGAGGGGGGCGAGGGCCGCGCCTTTGTACGCCCCGCCCGCCGGGGGGGGGCTCTGCGCAGGGCGGGGGCAGCGGTGACAGCGGGCGGCGGCCGGGGCGCAGGGCGGGTCCCCGGGCGCAGGGGCGCCCACGTGCGGGCGGGGGGCGCGGGTCGGTGCAGGCCTCTTTTGTGGTCGGTTCTCGTGCCCCGCGGCGTCCCCTCCACGCCGGTGCGCGCGGGAGGGCCCCAGGCCTGACGCCCCTCCCCTGGGGAAGGCGCGCCTCAGCTCCCCACCCCACCCCACCCCACTCCCGGCCCAGATTGCGGGGCCCCACGGAAGTGCGGGCGGCAGCATCGCACTAGGAGGATCCTGCCGCCTGCGTTCGCCCTTGCTGGCGTTAGGGCGTGAGCTTTCTAGAGGAATTCCAGAGGAAGGACCTGGAAGAGCGGGCGGCCCCACCCTGCCTTCGGCGGCCGGCCGGCTCGGGGCGCCCAGCAGTCCTTTGTGGGATCTGGTACTCGGGCAGGTTCCGGCTGCCAGAGTGGCCCTGGGAGAAAGGTGTTGTTTACCTTCCCTTGGCACCCTGAGGTCTGGAGTCGGCTGGACGCAGACCCACCTCCTACACGACGGAGGGATCCAGTGGGTTTCAGATGCATCCTCAGACGTCCTAGGGAGTGCTGTGGGGATCGTTAGCCCCATGCACTGCTCCTACTCCCCCAGTGCTGCTTCAGGCTCTCCTAGACCAGGCCCAGAAGGAGGGTCCTGAGCATACCCAGCAGCTGCAGCAGTTCCTAATTCTAGGTCACAAACTCTCGCAGGGGGAGAGAACGTGGGCAAACACTTAGGATTCCTGTGCCCTTTGGGGACCTACCTGTGAGATTCAGACCCGCCCTGTTATCTGAGCTCTGGGAGAGCCCTGTATTTGCAGGGTGAGGCAGAACTGACCTGTGCAGTGCATGGAGGCCTTGCCTTTTCCGGCTAGGACAGGGCCCAAGGGGTGATCCCTGGTCAGAGAGCAGCTCGCTGACCCAGTAGGAAGTCCCTTGGGGTGAGGACCTGGGCAGCTGAGAATGAGCAGCCTAACTTGAGCTGAAGACTGTTGGGGTCCAGCCAGTACAGCCTGGGGTTGCTGTCACCTCCTGGGAGGGGGGTGCCTAGTCCCTTGAGATGGGTGGGGCAAGAGTGAGTGTGGCCCCCCTGGGCCTCAGGAGTCTGTGTCTGGGCTTTTGCAAAGGTCTGGCTGCAGCTGTCCTCCTGCCCCAGAAGGGACACCTCCCTTTGGGCACAGAAACGGGGCCTGGCCAGCTGCAAAGACCCTGTCAACACAGTCTGCCAGGAAGTAGGAGCCACAGGGTCTCTCCAGACTGCCACAGCCCACCCCGCCCACAGGTGTCCCAGATCCAGCTAGAGATAGAGGTGAGCATGGCGGAGCAGGAGCCCACAGCCGAGCAGCTGGCGCAGATCGCAGCCGAGAACGAGGAGGACGAGCACTCGGTCAACTACAAGCCCCCGGCCCAGAAGAGCATCCAGGAGATCCAGGAGCTGGACAAGGACGACGAGAGCCTGCGCAAGTACAAGGAGGCCCTCCTGGGCCGAGTGGCCGTGTCTGCCGGTGAGTGGGCGGGCGCCACTGTGGGGACACTCACTCCTGTTGAGTTCCCAGTGCTGCTCCTGCAGGTGGGGCCAAGCCGGTGGAGATCTCACCTGCTTTGCTCCACAGATCCCAACGTCCCCAACGTGGTTGTGACCCGCCTGACCCTGGTGTGTAGCACTGCCCCCGGCCCCCTGGAGCTGGACCTGACAGGTGAGTGGTACCTCTGGGGTCCCTGGCTAAGGCTGCTGGACACCTTGTTGCTTGCCTTAAAATAGTTTCTTGGAAAGCAGGGGGCCCTCTTGTGGGGAGCACAGGAAGTGCAGCCAAGTGGTCTTCAAGGCTCTGGCTCTTGGGGGGACATCGGAGGGGGGGGGCAGTCACAGGCGGGGATTCCCAGGGAGCTGTTTGTCCTGGCTGAGCCTCCCAGTACAGTGTCCTCCTGAACGCAGGTGACCTGGAGAGCTTCAAGAAGCAGTCATTCGTGCTGAAGGAGGGTGTGGAATACCGAATAAAGATCTCTTTCCGGGTAAGGCAGCAGCCCCGGGAGACGCCGGGAGGGGCTGGGGCTCGAGACCCCAGCTGAGCTCTGTTCTGCGTCCCTCCCTGCAGGTGAACCGGGAGATCGTGTCCGGCATGAAGTACATCCAGCACACATACCGGAAAGGCGTCAAGAGTGAGTGCAATGCGGGCGGGCGCCAGGGTTGTGGGGGACAGGAGAGGCCGTGTGGGCCCTCGGCTAGCTCTGCTCCGGACTGACTACTCCATGCTCCACAGTCGACAAGACCGACTACATGGTGGGGAGCTACGGGCCCCGGGCCGAGGAGTACGAGTTCCTGACCCCCATGGAGGAGGCGCCCAAGGGCATGCTGGCTCGCGGGAGCTACAACATCAAGTCCCGCTTCACAGACGACGACAAGACTGACCACCTGTCCTGGGAGTGGAACCTCACCATCAAAAAGGATTGGAAAGACTGAGCCTGGCCTGGGAGGCGGGCAGGGCGATGGACGGAGGGGTGTGCCCACCCCCACCCCACCCCCACCCAACCCCAAAGCAAAGTGCTGACAGGGCGCCTGCCCACGCTGCCGTCTTTGCCCCTGGCCTGTCGCCTGGTCAGCCCAGCCCTCCTGACCCTCCCCAGCCCGCAGGCCCCAGCCTCCTGGGTGGTCCAGTGTCGTTGCTGCTTCAGCCTGTGCTGCGGGGGACAGAGGCTGCAGCCCAGGCCTCTGCCTTCCCCTTGGTCCCTGCAGGTTCCCCCACCCGTTGTAACCTGATCTGAGGCCCTGGCTTTTCCAAGGGAGTGGGGCATTGAACGGGGCCCCGTGGGGTGCTCAGGTCCCCCGGGGCTGTTTTGGTTTTTCTGACTCGTCCCCCCCTGCGGGGTGGGGTGCATGATGCAGGGCCTCAAGGGCAGGTCACTCTCCAGCTGTCACCTTTCCTTGGTCAGTTCATCCGTCGCTGTCAGTCACCGTCTAACCATGATGCCTTAACATGCGGAACGTGTGCTCTGGGGCCGTCACTAACCTCTGACCCTGTGTCTGCATGAGCATGTGGTCTCCTCAGTCCCTGCCCCGCCCACAGTCCCTGTGGCTCAGGGCAGTGTGGGACACTGCTGCTGCTCCCCCGCCTGCCAGGGCCTGGCCAGTCCCTCCCCTCCCCCAGCCAGGGCTATGGGGACAGCTCCAGGGCTTGGGGAAAGCCAAATTGCCAAAACTCAAGTTGCCTCCAGTCCCACTTGGGAAGGCTGGGTGTCTTTACACCTCTGCCTTGCGTGTCCCAGCAGGCAGCGCCCAGACCCAGAGCCCTCGGCCCCCAGACACAGCCAGCGGCCGAGCCTTACTTGTCTGCCCAGGCTACCAGCCTGGAGTGGCATGCCTGGCCTGTCAGTATTTATTGCCTCCACATGTGCTGTCCTCTGGGCCCGTGCCGCTTGCCTGCCACTTCTGCCCCCAGGCTTGGTGCCACCATACTGGGCAGGCCTTCCCTGGGCCCAGACAAGACAACCGTGGGACCAAGTGAGCACAGTCGGAGCTGTCCCCTGTGTCTCCTTCCCCTCCTCCCTGGTCAGGCCCGGGCTGGACCACACAGGAACCTGTCCCTGCTTCTCCTTTTCTGACCAGGAAATAAACTCCCCCGAAGGAGTGGGGGTGTCTGCTGCCTGTCTCACTGGGGAGGGGGCAGGGCCCCATGGGGTGCCCATAGCCCTGCAGCTGTTGCAGATTTAAGATCCTGCCCTGGCCGTGTGGCCATGTGGCCGGCACTGCCCTGTGCAGATCTGGGACTTCCCAAATGGCCCACAGGTCTCCTGGGTCCCAGCTGTCTGCAGTGCGCCCCCTGGTGTCTGCTGGGCCCTGCTCCTCGCCTGGCCACCGTCTGGCCTGGAGTAGGAAACGCTCCAACCCCAAAGGGGAACCAAAGGGATGACTGGGTCTGAGGTGTCCCAGGGACAGGACCCCAGGCTGTGGGTCTGTGGGGTGTAAGGGTGGCAGGGCAGGCCAGGCCCCAGAGTCCAAAAGTGGACTCAGCACGGTGGGGTGGGGCAGAGGGGAGGTGTGGAGGTCACAGGGGCCCCTAAAGGCTGGCAGGGGCCAGGCACACTCCACTGCCAGTCCTGACCAGCAGGGTCTCTGCAAGACCTCAGGGTGACAGCACTGCTTCCTCTATGAGCACCACCCCAAGGGCAACTGTCACACCCCATCTCCAGCCCTGGAATGGGAAAGGGCACCTGGGTAAACCAGGTTCCAGAGGGTGAGTCCCAGCCCTGATTTTGGACTAACATGGGTTTTGAAATCTTTCTGTGATCCAAGCCACTTAAAAAGGGGTTATGTGTCACTTAGGCCTCAGGGGTGGGTCCTTGCTGTCCTAGAGCCCTCCCCTGACTACCGAAGGGGGCCTGGTTCTGTTCCCAGTTCTTATCTGCAGGGTATGCCAGGAGATGCCCTCTTAACCCCCAGGTCAGCGATCACATGCCCTTGCCAAGACAACCCCACAGGGCTGGTCACCTCCACCCTTGTGGGGGTCCTGCAGGGTGGGCCCTGTGCCGGATGACAGGACAAAATGGCCCAGACCAAAGATCCAAGAGCAGCCACAGGGAGCACCCTGGGCTCCCCGCTCTCCACTGCCAAGGCCCTACCCGGTCGCTCCCAGGACGAGCTGCCCCACACCAAACAGGACAGGCTCAGGCCGGGGAGGTAGGGAGATCACACAGCTCTAGCCTCCCATTAAACCCAGATACAGCCACCCTTGAACCGCACCCCTGCTGCGGAAGAGGCCAGGGGCTCAGGCAGTTGGCATGCAGCCGCACCTCCAGCTCCCCTGGCTCGATTCCTGAAAGGCCCTGGGGCAGCCTGCACCGTCAGCGGTTCACTTTACAGGGCCAGGGCCTTGTCAGGCTCTGTCAGGCCCAAAGGCCCACTGCTCCCACTCCGGGATCTCCCCTGCTGGCGTCAGATGTGTGAACTCGGACCCTGACTGCCAAGCTGTACAGGCACACTGCCAACAGCCAGGACTTTGCTCTGGCTCCTCCCCGGTGAAAGGTGACACAAGGTGGCACCTGCAGGAGCTGCCTGACGTGTCTCTCAGGTCCTAAGTCTAACCTGATCCTTGTGGCCCCACCCCAAGCCCCTGTACAGCCTGCTGCTCCTGGGCCTGGCTCCCCTCCCCAGTGGAGTGGTCCCCTCCACTTCCCTCCCTCTGTCCACAGCCCCCAGTCATCCCTGAGCCTCTGCCTCCTTCCACGGTGGGGATGGCAGCAGTCGGCAGGTCAGGACCTTTGAGCGAACGCTTAACGACCAGTCACTGTGACTTATGAGCACTCACCCCATGCACAGCACTGTCCCACTCTGTCAGGGCCCTGTCAGCCCTCAGGGCCATGCCTGTCACTGTGCCTGCTTCCCAGTTCCACTGTACCTGTGTCCCAGCTCGCTGACATGTTGGACTGCATGCATGGCCCACGGCACAGCCCTCCATCCCACTGCTGCTTTGGCAGTGGGAACCTGCCGTCAGGAGTTGTCTGTCCTTCAGCAGGCAGGTGAGCACTTCCCAGGGGCCCACAAGCCTGCTGTCACTCTCAACACCTCCAGCCCAATCGCAGGTGGGGAAGGAGCTGTTTCATTCTGAGTACTATATTCGAGCACAGTATCAATCAAAACATTTCATCACCCAGCAGTCCAACTGATGTTTAATGGGGGCCTTCTCCAAGCATGAGTGACTCCTGGAGGATGGCCTGAAGCAGCTGTGGGGGTCAGGGACATGTCACTGCCACTGCCACAGCCACAGGAGTCGTTCCCTTAGGGCTGAGGCCTGCACGGGTGTTCAGTGAACCTGGCCTGTGTGTGAGGGCTGCATGCACCCCCACA
The DNA here is from genome assembly GCA_004026885.1 of Lyroderma lyra. Classification (NCBI taxonomy): domain Eukaryota; kingdom Metazoa; phylum Chordata; class Mammalia; order Chiroptera; family Megadermatidae; genus Lyroderma; species Lyroderma lyra. The sequence continues at coordinate 15,711 of PVJL010017588.1, forward strand.
CCTCCATCACCCAGTTTCTGACCAACCCAAAAGACAGGATCTCAGGCCACCCCCAAGCCAGGCCTCCCTCCAGCTGTTTTTCTTTTTTTTTTTTTTTTGTATGTGGGTAGTTCCCTGGCTGGGAATCAAACCCGGGCTACAGCGCTGACAGTGCCAGGGACAAAGCCTTAAGCCACTACACCACCAGGGAACTCCTCCTCCAGCTTTCTAAGAACCCCACTTTGCTGCTCCTGTAGGGTCGGTGCAAACGGCCAATTCAAGACAAACAGAGGTGCGTTGAAACAGCATATCAGTACAACCATCAAAAAACCGTGATCCATCCAGGCCAGAGCCCTGGTTTTCACAGAATGTTCACTTGGCTATGGCCACCTGAGCTCCAGAACAGCAGCCCTGTCACTGTCTGCATCAGGGCACGACAACTGCCTTCAGCTGAGGCCACGGAGGTCCACATTCAACCAGAGTGAGGCTCAACCACAGCCAGCAGCTTGGGTCTTCATCTGCTCTGCCCTCCACTCGGTCAATGATGTTCTCGTCTTTGCAAATGCTTTACTGTGTGCTCTGGAGCTACACTGCCTCCAAACCATCACTGACTAATCAACAGCATGGTGTCAAAATCTCTTCATTGTGTTCCCATCAGCCAAAAGAACTCTAACTCCTATACTTAGGCATCTTAACTCTGACCTTGTGAGCACCTCTGAAGTCTAGATGTGGCACAAATGTCCCTGTCTCAGGTCCCAAACTGTGGTCTGTAGCACAGGGTCATGGCAACTACAAAAACAATGGGGGTTAGGGAAGCAGACGTGAGGCAACCTCCCACCTGTCCCCAGAGAGCAGAGGGGACTGTGCCTGCAATTCGCAGTTATGAAGAGCCAGCACCCAGGCCAGGCCCCCCGCCCCCAAGCTGGGGTGGAATGGGGTACCCGCTGAGGGACATTGATAGCGTTTCTACGCAGAGTTCCAGCTCCTGCAAAGTCAGCCAGTGAAGTACACAGGTATCGCAGCAGGTGCAGTCACCTCTGACTGACCCCTACTCTACAAGGAAGTGGGGGATGCACACAGAGAACCTGGTCATGACCTTCAGGAATTCCTCTTTCAGTTGAACGAGTCCCACGTGAGAGAGGTGACAAAACGTACCTTCCAGAGCAGTGTATTAACAAAAGCAAACTCTCCACAAGTACGCAAGCACCTTCCTCTGCCTTTCAGCATTTCCGCAGGGTGTCCTTCACTAACGCGCACGCTTAATGGGGGGAGTGTTTCCCCTTCCCCTGCCGATGATTAAATCGGCGAGTCTTAAATTCAGCGGCGGCACCATGGCGCAAGTGAGCAAGTGCACACCAGCCCAGAGGAACGCCTCCTGGCGCAGCAAGGCATGAGGCAGGACGGGGTGGGGACGGCAGCCGGGGGAAGGCAAACGTGGAAGGCATGCAGCGGTGTGCTGGGGAGCGGTGTGCTGCAGAGCGGATCCCTTGCTAGCAGCACCGTCCGGCTTAGGGAAAATGTGAGCCACGTGTTAGTTTGGTGCAAAACATTCCAACCTGTCAAAATAAAGATTTTTAGGGGACGATCGTACATGCTCTGGCCCGTACTCGCGGCCTTGAGTCCGGCGGGTGTCCCACTCAGGGCCCGTCTCAGGAGGACCAGCCAACGCTTGGAAGCGCTCAGGACCCTCGGGGGCAGCTAGCGACCACCTGCTCATCAGCGCGGGGGTGGAGGGAGCTGCGCGGGGCCGGGGCTGCTTTTGCGGCCGCCCCCAAGCGCTTGAGAAGCAGCGCACAGCTTCGCGGGACCTGGCGACCGAGGGGCAGGGGCAGCGTCGCCCCCGCGGTCCTCCCCGGCCCGCGGCCGGCTCCAGCCCGTACGCAACGTCTGCGCGGGACCTTCAGGTGGACCAGCCCAACGTCCCCTTCCGCGCAGGCCACCGCGCTGAAGCGTGGGACTCTTAATGCCCGGAACCAGCTCCGGAAGCCCTCCCTACGGGCTGTCCTAGCCCCAGCGCGCCCGGCCTGGGCCCTCAAGCTCCACGCGCCCCCCGAGGGGAATGCCCGGGCGCGAGGAGGCGAACCCAAACGCCCAGGCAGGCACCTCACGACCCTCACGCGCGCCGGAAATTGCGTCAGCCCAGCTTCCGTCCCACGAGCCGGGGGGCGGTGCCAGTTA
>PVJL010017589.1:0-17859 GCA_004026885.1 Lyroderma lyra
CACGCACACACGCACACACGCGCACACTGAAGTGCCGCGGCTCTCACCAGGAAGTAAATGCCGCACCCCGGCCCCGTCGGAGGCAGCCTGTGTTTCCTAGAAGGAACCTGAGTGAGGCAAAAGCTTTGAGGCCAGAGTGCTGAGGACCCAGCTGGCACTCACGCTGACCTTTGGCAAGCCACTTACCTTCTTAGAGAGTCACTTTCCTCATCCACTCAGGGAGTGGCTGTGAAGATGCAGTGAAGTCCGTGATGTGTCTGGGGACCGTCACCACCTTCCTCCCCCTCGGTGAGTCTGCCCTTTTCCTCCTGTGTCTGTTTGGTGGAGATGGAGCCATCTTGGTCCTTCATGCCTTTGTCTTTCTCCTCCAACCCACACGCACCCTAAGAAAAGTGGGCATACTGGCTATGCTTCTGGGGACAGCACTGCCCTACAGGGTCCTTAGAGATCCATTGCCTCGGCCTTGGTCACAATCAGTACTTCAGAGGGCCCCCCAGGCAGGCTCACCTGCTTCTGGGCTGGATGAGGCCGTCCCGTGGCAGCCCTGCGAGCTGCAGGGAGAGCAGCATGAGAGGAATACAGGATGTCTGGCCTTGATCTCACCAGAAGCATGTGCCATCGCTACTTGCGGCAAGGATGACAAAGGACGGGGCATCAGGGTACTGTGTGCACAGAGACGTTCGGGGGAAGCCAGCTGAGCTTCACGAGCTTTGCAAGGTTTGCAGTGCAGGCCACCCCCATGTGGCCTTCATTCTGGTCTTAGCCCCACTTAAAGATGAGGATGTTGGGTCTGTAACTGGGGCAGAGTGGTGGGTGCTACAGAGGTCTCCGGGACAGGACGTCTGGGGCTAGACTAGGGTGGGCACCTTTCCCAAGTGCAGAAGTGGGGCGCTGCAGCCTTTCTGTGGCCGGGGAGGCAGGACATTCTCGCACTGGTGGGGCAGATGAGGATTCTGGAAGACTCCAGTCCCCAGGGGACGAGGGTTGGTAATGCTAATGGGTTCTTTTTGTACCCACGACATCTTGGTATGCAAAACAAGCAGACACAAAAACATAGAAGTCATAAGTTTTGGAACCTGATAAACCTCTGTTCAAATCCGGACTCGGGCTTCTGACTATGATGTTTTTGACACATGGCTTTCCCTTTTGTTCCTTATCTTTCTGGCAGAATAAGAGATAAGCCTTGTTAGTAACAATGTAATACTCTGGCTGGCAATGTAAATGATGAATGAACATGAATTTCCTTTTCCTTACATTTGGATTACCTTTGACATGATTCTTAGAACAGTCCTAGAACATCAGCAGAAAAAATATTTTTATTCCCTTTAAAGAGATAAGAAAGTGGGCTACAGAGACATTTAATGATTTGCATGAGGCCACAGGGACGGAGCTGGGGCCGGACCCCAGACGTCCTGATGGTGTAGAAGACCTGCTATGGAACTAGACAGGCTGGCCCACTGCTGCTGGCTGAGCAACCTCTCTGAGCCTCCGTTTCCTTATCTGTAAAGTAGTGACGGTGAGAGTCCACTCCATTAGCAAAGCTGACCTTGCTGTTGGTTTCCATCTCCCATGTGTTTCCGTGACCGTGATGGCCTGCATGACCATGGCTCAGGGAGAGCTCCCTTTTTATATTCAACTGGAGACTGACAGGCAGCAAAAATTGATTTATATCCATGGTAACTGTCACCCAGGGGAACAGTGAGAAACAAGAGTCTTTTCTTTTCATCCACATCGAACAGAACCAGTGCCCAGAGACCATGGGCCTGGTTCTCCTTCTGTCTGGCCCTGGCTTGTCCCTTTGGAGAGGATGTGTGTGACCCCTCTTCCCTCCCTCCCCGTCCCGAGAAGCCCTGGCTGACTGCTAGACTCTGGGGACCAGTAGGCCTGGTGACTGCAGAACTGGCACCTGGACTTCTTGCCTTTGAAAACTCCCCTGAAGCCTGTGTCCTCAGGTAACAGGTGGGAAGCTTGGGGACATGTTTGTCAGTCATAGTCCTCAGGGGCTAGAAATTGCTCAAAAAAGCTTGTGTTACAGTTCCTCGAGAAAAGACTGGTGGTGCCGGTGGCGGGGAGATCCTTGATCAACTTCTAATGGTGGGAATACACACTCCCTCTCCCTTCACACCCCTGAGGGTGCCTTTTTATCTTCTCAAGATATTATTTTTCTCTCAAGGATTTTTCTTCCTCTGCTACTTCTAATGACTCTTCTGGAAGGAAATAATGATTTTTCCGGTACCAGCTGGAGAGGGAGATGCACACTCTGACTTACCTGGGCTCTTTTCTTGAGATCTGATTTGTCTTGATGGTTCCAAGAGGTAAAATATGATTTGAATTGAATTATAAATGTATTATTCGGTTGGGCTGAAGTTCTGAACTATTATGGTTGCCTTGGAAACTTCGAGACAGATCAAAGCACTGTTTTGCAACATGTGTTCCTTAAAACTATGTTTCTAAGAAACACTTCATGGACAAAAGGATCTGCAGATGTGTGGGTTTGAAAACTGCTTCACGCCCTGCCCTGTATTTGTGCATTATAACACAAATTAAAGGCCCCGAGACTCAGTACGTGAAGAAATGAGTTCAGCATTATTGAGGTGCCCCACGTTTTCCATACTAGCTTTACCAGATTTTTTTTTTTAAATTCACATCTGTTCCACAAAACCCAACTGAGGAATGGCTGGGCTGGAGATTCCCACGGGGCCTGGGGTAGGTCTGGCCAATGGCATAATTCCAGAATGTAACACGGGATCCACCTGAAATGCAGGGGACTGTATCTTCCCTCTGCCTATGTTTCAGAATCACTGAGTTATAAAGCTTCTCAGTGGGGTTAGGGGATGGGAGGCTGCCTGGGGGAGCCTGGACCCCTACTAAACATCCTGGAAGGTTGATGCCTGTCTTCTCAAACATCCCTAAGGGTGAAGAGTTCACCGCCTTTTGGGGAAGCCATATGTTAGAGTGTTGGGAAGTTCATCCTCCTGTATACCCATTGGTTAGTGTCCTGGAGCTGTGTGGCCAAGTCCAGTCTATGGTGGCTTGTTAGCCCGTGGTTCAGAGGAGCCCTCATTTTCCCCTCTGAATACATTTTTTTCTCTGGGTCTTCATGGTTGCTTACAAGGTGTGGTCTCACCCCCTTCACCATGACGTGATCTTTCCTCTGGATGCGCTGTGATGTGCTGATATCCTCCCCACAGTGTGGTGAGGAGAGGCAGGTCTGAGCAGACTGAGCATTTTCCTTCAAAGCCCGGAGCAATGCCCGCCCCCAGTCTCTGGTCCAGAAGGGTCAAGTCTGTCCTCTCCTGCTTGCCTTTTTCCTAGGGTAGCAACTCTTTGATTAGCCTGTCCATGCCACACAGCTCCACACCAAGGTTGTGATCTGTGCGCACATGGGTTACATTAGGAAGGTTTGTTGAGGCTTTCCATCTTAGCCATTACATTCTTCTTAGCACAAGAGTCTTGGACCTGATAGGAAGTTTCAGTAAGTTCAGAAGTTATCATATTCAAGTAATAGATAACCCTCCTCAGAATGTCTTAAACAATTAAAAAAAAAAACCAAACCTTTATAAGCACGCTAGTTGTAAGTCAGCAGTGGGACTCAAGGATTGTTAATAAAAATGCCTCAAATATGCTCTTTCACTCTGTCCCTTTGTGCCATCCAATTGTGTGAGCAGCGTCTGGGGATTTCCAAGCCGTTGGAACACTCACTGTTCCACCCCACGTGTGTGCCCTGTGTCAGGGAGGAAAAGAATAATCTATTACATTTGTACCCGTATTTTTACTTTCCTTGTTCTTTCTTCATTGCTGATCTTTCAAGTTTCTTTCTTTTACTATTTTCTTTCTGTTTGAAGAACTACCCTTAGCCACTACTTTAGACTGGATCTGATGGCAACATGTTTTCTTTTCTTTTCTTTTTTTTCTTAGTTTTCTTCCTCTGATGTCTTGATTTCATCTTCATTCCTAAAGGTTATTTTTGCTAAGTATAGAATTCTGGGTTGCTAGGTTTTTTTGTTTTGTTTTTCTTTCAAGAATACTTTTTCTTTATCTTTAGTTTTCTGAACTTTGGTTATGATATGTCTTGATATGAATTTCTTTGGGTTTATTCCACTTGGGCTTTGCTCAGCTTTTAAAATCTATAGATGAATGTCTTTCATTAAATTTTTCAGCCATTATTTCTTTGAATAATTTTTTAGCTCCACACTCTTTCTTCTTTCCACTTCAAAAACACAAATGTTAGATCTTTGGTTATAGTCCCACAGGTCCCCAAGTCTCTGTTAATTTCTTATCAGTCTATTTTCTCTCTGTTATTCATATCGGATAATTTCTATTGTTCTATCTTTATGTTTATTGTTCTTTCCTCTGTCACAGTCATAGTCACATTGACTTGTTTATTTCAGCTATATGTTTCAGTTCTAAAATTTCTGTTGGTTCTTCATATCTTCTATTGCTTTGCTGAGACTTCCTTTTTTAATGTGTTTCAAGCATGTTCATAATTATTCATCAAACCATTTTATAATGGCTGCTTTAAAATCCTTGTTAGATAATCCTATTATCTTTGCCACCTTCATATTGCATCATTGTTTTTTCTCATTTAAGATGAAATTTTCCTTGTTCTTGATATGATGAGTGATTTTCAGTTGTATCTTGGATATTTGGGTGTTATGTTGTGAGACTCGCTCCTATTTAATCTATTTTGTAGGCAGTCACCCTGTTTAGGTGGATGTTCAGTTACCCACCAAGCTCCACTGATACCATCTCAGCAAGAGCAGGGCACCACCCCACACTGCTATGCCTTGCCTCATTGCCCATGGGTAGGGGTGAAAGTTTCACTCCCCTCTAGATTCTGCTGGGCAGAGCTCTCAATGGCTGTGAAAAATGTACATCTCTTATTACAGAATGCAAGAGTGCATAGGAATGCATCGGTTGGGGCCTCTCTTTGTCACTCAGCTGAAGGCAGACTGGGTCTCTCTGTCTTTCCAGCATCTTGCACAGAGTATGGTACAGGCAGCCCTGGGGAAATGCTTTATGTCGATAGTCCAGCAGGGTTAGGGTGCAAGTGAGGGGAGCAGGAAGAGATATGGCTGAAGGACAGTGCAGGGTCCAGGTTGGAGGGGCTTGCAGGCCATTGTGCTGAGTGTGGCCATTACTCTAGGACACCAGGAGCCACAGTGGGGTCTTTAGCCAGGGAATGACCATTGCATCTGACTTTTAGAAACTCTGAGTCTCTGGCTGTGATGTGAGGGCTGGTTTGTGGGGGCATGCACACACACCCTCTCCCAGGCGGAGCTAAGGGACACCAAGGCTGGCCTCATTCTGTCCCTGCGCTGTCTGAGATTTTCACTGAGGACTCATTCTCACTTATAAGCTGTGGAACTTGGACATGGGCTTACCTTGTTGTACCTCAGTTTTCCCATCAGTAAACTTGGGTTTCTTCAGTCCTCCCTCATGGGGAGAATGCAATCAAAGCACAAGAAGTCTTTTCCTGCTCTTTGCTACCTCTGGTCCTGGTTTGGAGGAAGTGCCCCATTCTGGGGCTTCTGTTGGAGAGAGTTCAGGACTGAAGTTCAGTTCAACTTGCCAGCTTGCCTCCCAAGGGGCTGTGGAGGGGGTAGCCCCCATATGCAGCCCTGCAGGCCTGTGGGTTCTGGCTGGGGCCAGTGCCTGCCCTGGGAGTTTGTTCTCAGTGCTCATTGGCTGCCCTCTGTGCCAGTCTCCTGGATCTTGGTTAATAAAAGCTGTTCCTTTCAGGGCCTCAGAAGAGGCCCCCATGGGCCTGCCCACAGTGGTGTCTCCTAGAAGAGGACAGAACTCCAGGAAAGTGCTGGGAAGGCCGAGAGTGGGTTCAGTCAGCAAGCCCCGGGTCCCTGGCTGTTGGGACAGCCTCCTGTCCACTCTCCCTGCTCTGTATTTCATGTATCTGCCAATTCCTCTGCAGCGAACGTGGGGGGATCTGCCCAGAGAAATTCTTACTGTCTTTGGGTGAGTGGCTCTTGGCCACATAAAATCGGTGAGTGCCCTGGCCCCCCTGTGCTCCTTGGTCAGTGAGGGCTAGAAGCAGGTAGGGTGGAGAGTGGGAACAGTTACCATTCGAGAGGGGACGTGCCAGCCTAGGATTTCTGCCCAAGGGCCTGGGCCCAAGAAGAGGCACACATGGACTGCTGGGGTCCATGCTTTCCAGGAGTTGGGGCTGTGGAATCTGGTTGGGAAAAAGGGCCCAGGCTTCCTGCTGTGCAAGTATTTCTGGGGAAAGGTGCTAACAGTGATGGAGGGCCTGCTAAACACAATCACAGGCCTGTTACATGCCCTATTTAATCCTTCCAGAAACCCTATCAAGTCAGGACTATTGCCATCCCCATTTTATAGATGAGAAAACTGAGGCTGAGAAAGGTTAAGCACAGGTGGGAGGTCACACACACACAGCTGGAAGGAGCAGGACCAGGATTCAAACCCGCTCTGCCTGCTGCCACGGCCTGGGCGCCTCCAGCAGCAGCCTGAGAGCTGAACCAGAACTGACCTCAGAAGCAAACATCAGCAAAAACCAGGGGTTAACTGCCAACGGCCTCCCTGTCCCCTGCCTGCCCTGCGCTCCCTTGCTTCTGTCGCCATGCAGCGGGGCCCAGCTCTCTCTTTCTCCAGCATCCCCACAGGACAGGTTGGGTACTTGGGAGTGCTCAGCGCCTGGGCGAGCCCCTGAGGAAATGAGACCATGGGGAACTGTCTCCTGGCTCCCCCGTGCCCCCATGCAGGGAGCTCTGGGCTCCTTCTGAGCAGTGGTTGCTATGCAGCCTTGTTTATTCTCGGAGAACCTGGCGGAGAGCAGGAGCACCTGGCAGCAGGGCCGGGCCACCCCCAACACCTGCCCAGACAGGAGGCCTGCAGCTCAGGGCTGTGGGGCTGGGCCGGGCCAGGTGTGGGGCCCTGCCCTTGCCTCCTTGGACCCCCAGCAGCATCGTCTGCAGAGAATCTACGGAACCTGGGTTCCCCAGTGACAGGGTTTGGCCTCTGGATGGAGAAATGAGAGGTGATGTGTCCACCAAGCTGTTTCTGGAGGGAGGGGAACAGGAGGGGGAGTCAGGACCTGTGGTCCTTGGAAGGGTGTCAGTGACGTGATCTGGAGCGAGGACAAAGGGCACGGTGAGAGGAGAGGTATTGTCCTGAAAAACGGAGGCTGTGTGACTGTGGGGAGGTCCCTGCCTCTCTTTCTGGGCCTTTCTGCGTCAGCTCTGGAGGCGAAAGTGCTGCTCTCTGAGTGCTGTGAGCCAAGGAAGGCGGGGCTGCCCTGGGCGGTCCCCTCCCTGGCCATGGCCTCTGTCAGAGCTCTCTGCTTGGGGGTAAGCCACGTGTGGCGGGGGCACCCACTCAGCCAAGGTTCCCTGGAAGTACCAAGGGCACAGGTGTCGGGAGGGATGGGGGGCATGCAGTGAGGACGGCTCTGTGCTCAGGGGCACGGGGGTGCCCGGGGGAGAGTGCAGGCCCTGGGTGTGCTCCGCTATGCATGCAATTCCGACCCCATCTCTTACTAGACTCTTCATTCTGAGCCTCAGTTTCCTGACCGGCAGAGCGCGGGCTGATCGATGCTCCCCTGGGGCTGCTTGGGAGGAGTGGACACATAAGAACCACCCGTGTGTTAGCCCCAGTGCTCAATGGAAACTACTTTTGTTGATGCCATTATATGATTAATATTATTGCAGAGATGGTCGTGTTCCTTCCCAGGGTAGGTTTCAGGCTCCTGAAACAGGGGTTTTGTGAACCCCATCTTCAGGACAAGGACCCATGTTGGCTGGAGTTTCCTCCAGGGCCCTGGGAGGGACCACACGGGCCAGGGTCTGTCAGCGTACCACGTGGAGGCGCCCAGCCCTGGGCGGGGTGTGCAGGGGCAGGCATCGGGGCTGGGCCTGAGCTGGGCAGGCCCTGTGCTGCTGTTCGCCACACCCTGGCCCGGCGGGGCCCTGCAGCCTTCCACCCCAGGCTGGCCGGCTCGCAGGCGTGCGCCTGTGTCTCAGCCCCAGAGCCCCGGCTTAGCAGGTTTGAGAAAGGAGAACGTAGTGGAGCAAGTAATGGGGAGCTGTCCGGCTGAACTCTGGGGAGACCTACTTCTGAAGGTCCCCTGTTGTCCCCAGAGCCACCTCAGAGGCACCAGACCCTGCTCAGTGGCACGGATACTTGGAAGCTTATTTGTTTTATACCCAACCTCTTGCAGACAGAAGAATGTATAAAATCCACCAAAAGCTTAAAGAAGAGTTGTAAAGTGAATGGGGAGCCACCGCCTCTCAGGGCAAGCAATGCTCAGTGCTTCTGTGTCTGGTTCTTTCACCAAGCGTTCCGCTGTGGAGTCGCCCATGGAGTTGAGTAGAATAGCAGTTTGTCCATGTTCACTGCTGTGGAATATTCCATGGCATGAGTACACCATGCTTTATTTCTCTATTTTGCTGTTGGGCATTAGGATTGTTTCCAGATCTTGGCTGTTATCAACAGAGCTCCTATGAACCTCCTCGTACTTCTTTCTTGGTTCACACGTGCAAGGTTTTCTCTAGGGAAGATATTTAGGAGTGGAATCGCTGCGCGTGGGGCTTGCACATTTTTCACTTTATCTGATGGAGCCAGACCGCTTTCCCAAGGGATTGTGCCCACTGGCACCTCCCAGCCGAGTGTGAGAGCCATGCTTTCCTGCGTGTCGTCAGCACTTGGTATCATCTGTAGTCTTAACTTGTACAGCTTTGCAGACTGGTGGTAGCATCTCATTCGGACTTTGATTTGCATTTCCCTGAGTACCGGGAGGTTAAATAGCTGAGCTTGCCTTTCTTCCTCACTCCTCCCTTTCTTCCCTGGTCTCCTCTGTCTCAGCCCCCTCACTGGGTTCAATTTCCCAATCTCCATTTTTCTCTCTGCCCTCCTGTCCCCTCTGTCCCTGCCCTCCCAGTGTCCTTGGGACACCAATGACTTACCCAGGTTATTTCTCTGTCGTGGATCCTTGAGCTGCAAACTGGGCTTCAGGGCCACTGTCTGGAGGGCTAAGATTTCACTTTGTCTTTGCTTCAAAACTTCTGGTTCTTGGCCCAACTTGCATCCCTTCTTGGGCCTTGGATTCCCCTTTAATAAAATGAGGATGAAAAGAAAATGCAGCCATTTTAGTTTCCCAGACGAAACCTGGCATAGGCCCTGGGGTGACTCATGGAAGGTTCTAGCTCTTGGTCCAGGACATCAGCTCACTCCTGGGGCCATTGGAAAAGGGTCTGAAGTCTTCTGAGCTTCTTGCAGGGACACCGTTGTCAGAAGCCCTTTCCAGACGCTAGGCGTGGCCAAAACAACTTTGCTGAGACTCTGGTGGGAGAAGATGTGTTTTTCCTTCCCAGTCCCTCCTCTGGTACCTGTCGGTGTTCACAGACTGCAGTTTGAAGACTGGACTCCCTGAAGAGCCAAACTGGGCAGAAAGCATTCCTAGGGCAGTGGACCAGGGCACTTTTTGGTCAAGACCCCAGCACTATGATCTAGGACAACTCAGACCTTGATGGTGGCCACCTGGTGTCCCACCCCCCGCCCCCTTGCTTTTTGCCACCTAGCCTTGGCCAGGCCTCTGTAGTTTCTTGCCCCAAAGACTTTCAAAAAGGACAGTCTCCCTGTCCTTGGACATCTGGACACACACGGTAAAATAGTTATTAAACAAACAGTAGCATTAATGGCCACTGTTCAGTGAGTACTTGCTAAGGGGCAGAGATGTTATTAAGTGCTCTTCATATTTTCTTGAATACTCTCAATAACCGCATGAGGTGGATGTTATTAGGTCCACTTTGCAGTTAAATGGAGGCTTGGAGAAGTTTAGTACGTGCCGTGCTCAGAGTTGTGTGAAGTCACACAGCCAGCAGGGGCCAGAATTTAGTCCAAGTCCATGGACTCTCAGGTGCACACTCTGAAATACTGTGTTCGGTATTTTAACAAGAGCAGAGTAGCTCTGTGGCCTTGATCTAGTTACTTAACCTCTCTGAGCCTCAGTCTTGTTATCTATAAAATGGGAGCAATAATACCTGCCCTGTTACTCTATTCCAAAATGAAATGGCATAATATGTGGCAGCCCCTAGCCCAGTGCCTGGCACAGAGCAGCATGGCTCTAAGAAACACTAATTTCCTTCACTTTTTTTCTCAACAAGACTGGCTGGAAAGATGTGCTCTAAGTTTGATTTCTTCATTCATTCATGCTGCGAATAGTTGTTGAGTTATTACTGTGCACCAGGCTCTGTGTTGGGCACTTTGTCTGCATTTCTTTCAATTTCTGCAGGCCTGAGAGCTCACCTCACACTAGAGGAAAGGTGGTTTACAGGAGTAGTGACCCCATCCGGTCCCATGGCAGGGGCAATGACATCTGTAGCCACCAGTGGGTGCATCTCCAAAGCTGCTTAAGGGGCCCAGGAGAGGCCAGTTGTGGTGGGGCGGGAAACGGAGGGTCTCATGTGTGCACTGCCATGCTACTGGCCCATGAGCCAGGCAGAGCTGGAGCCAGAAGCCTGGGTGGGGAGCCCCTGGGCACCCCTTACCAGCCTGGTGGGTTGGGAATCAGTCTCCTGATTTTGGGTGGACATGACTGTTGGGATGACCAGCTCCAGGAGTGGCCAAGTCATTATGTAGAAGATGAGAGGAAGTCAGTCCTGCCCCCGGCTAACAAAGATGGAGGCATGGGGCTGGGGCTGGGTGGGAAAAGGAACAGAATTGTTATTTTCTGGGGTCCAAATTCACTATGTTCTCCTGAGTCCAGCTCTCACATTCAGCAGTCTCACCTCCTACTTCATTCATGGACAATATCAAAGCCTTCCAACCTGCCGTTGTCACCTTCCTGCCTGCCCCACCCCCCACGGTCACCCCCCAGCTGCCCTCCTCCAGTGCCCGAGGGCTGGTGCTGCACTCCAGCCAGGCGATCCCCAGCCTGTGCCTGTGCCCTGTGCCCCACCCAGCTAGCTCTGGGATGCTGCTCCCTCAGTTCCCCTTCCTCCTTCCACATCTGCAGCCTTTCCCTGCTCCTGTGAACGTGCTCTAGTAATTCCCATCCTTGAAAACACAGAGAACAAACGAGCAAACAACGCAGACTTCACCACCCCGCATCCCCCCAGCTACCAGCCGGCCTTTCTCTTCCCTTTCTCAGCCAGCATTTCCAGAGTGACCCCCAGGTCCCCAAGCACACAGGAATTGCTCTCACTAACCTTTGGATGACTGGTCCCACCCGATGGGCTCTTCCCAGTCCTTACCCCACCTGACAGATTTGCCGACCCGGCATTGCTGCCTGGCTTTCCTGGCACCCACTCACCCCGGGCCTCCCTGACTCGGGCTCCTGGCTGCGGGCACGCTCTCGTGGCCAGGTCTTCTCACGGATGGCATTTACTCTCGTGGCATCACTCGCTGTCTGGTGATGGGGGATTTCGAGGCTAGAGCCCAGACCTCCCTCTCTCGAGCCTCAGACCTGCTGCTTTCTGGATGCCTTCGCCTGGGTGTCCTGGAGGAGCCACAACCAACCTGCCCAAACCAGGACTCAGTGTCTCTCCCAGGCTGACACCCGCTCCTGTGTTCACCACCCTGTCCTCTGGGCCCCCATGCCAGAACCCAGACTCAGTCTAGACACCCCACCTCCAACTCACCTCATCTAATCGGTCTCTAAATCCTGTTGACTTGCCTCCTTTCTCAGACCTGCCCCTTCCCCGCATTTGAGCCACCTCTGTCCCGAGTCACACTCTTAGCCTCTTTCTCCAGGACAGTGTCCACAGCCTCCCACCCTGTCCACCCAACCGGTCCTCCACCTGCGGCTGCTCTGAGCTTTGCTCGTGGCAATAATACTAATGCCACTGGGTTACGATTCCTTGCAGGGGTCAGGCTGAGTACGAAGTGATTTTTGAACATTCTTGAATACAGTATTGAAGTGGGATAGATGTTATCTCCAGTTTTGCAGTTCGTAAAACTGAGGCTCAGAGAAGTTTGGTAACATTCCTGCTGGTCACCACAGAAGCTCTGTAGTCATAGCTCTAGTGGAAGGGGTGGACAGCTCACAGGTCCTGGAATTTAATCTAATTCACCTTTGTGTCTTAGTACTAGCACATAGTTGAATGAGTGAGTGGAGCTCAGACTTTCAGTTGCAGATGGAACCCAGGAGGTCAGAGGCCAACAGGTCACCTGAGAACATCAAGTGTTTTCCCTGGAGGTCTATGGGATGGCGGGAGAGGGAGCTGGGTGGGGAGCGGTATGTATATGATGAGCAGAGGGGTGACTCTTTACCTGCAGGGCGACAGCCTGGGGTGCTGTCCAGTCTGAATTCTGCCAGGGACTAGTGGCAAATCTGGGTTAAGTCACATATTTTTCCTATGCCTAGTCGAGAGGCTGGCTAGTGGTGTCTAAGTTTCAGTCCTAAAATTTTGTTAAAGGTCCTCCTTCCTTAGGAAGTCCCTTCCACATCCCACTCCAGGGGCCTACAGGAAAACACAGGTCAGATAATGTCATTCCTGTCCCCGAAAAGTCTTGATAGAGTTCCCTTTGCCTGCAGGGCAGGCCCAGACTCCGATGGAGCGTCCCCTCATCCGCCTTCCCACTCGGCTGGGCGTCGCTCCATGCCTTTGCTCAGTCTCCTTAGCCCGGAATGCTGTGCCCACTTCCCTTCCCGTCTAGATCCTGCTTCCTTGCAGGCCCAGCAAGGGTGCTGCCTTCCTGCAGAGGGTGTCCAGGCGCCGAGTCGGGCAGCACTGCCGGTCCCACTGCGTGGCCATCTCTGCTGGGCACTGTGTGAGCCTGCCCATCCTCCCTCCAAGCACAGTGTGGGTGGGCCTGTGTGAGCCTGCGTGGGGGGAGGAGCAAGGGTTCGGACCTGACATCACTGAGCAACTGCTGTCTAACAGCAATGGTCCTAAATTACTTTTATACGTGACCTCGTTTAACCCTAACAATACCCTTTATTAGGACATTGTTGCAGATGAAGAAACCAAAGTTCAGGGGAATTAAATAACCTTCCCGCATTCATACAAGAGGGTCAAGGGCAAGTCTCCAGCCCGGCTGTCTGACCCCAAAGCTAAAGTTGTAGGCGTCCTAAGGGGGACTCAGGAGCATTCTGGGGCCTGGGGTGTGGGATGGGGGGAGTGCCTAGCTCCGAGCTGCTCCATAGAGAGTGAATGTTTCCACGGGGGACATATTTTGGGGTTCACAAACTAGGTTTGTTTGCTCTGCCCACTTTCCCCTCCTCCCTTTCTCTACTCACCTTGACATGGACACTCTCGTCCCCACCGCACACATCTGAGCGGAGGAGAATGCTGACGTGCTGGGACCCACGTGTCTCAGTGGTCTTTAAAGAGAGAGGTGGACACTGTCATAGCCCCGTGGAGAGGAGCTTGGGGTGCAGCAGCTGCTGGGGGGCGGGCAGGTGGGGCTGTGCCTCGGGGTCGGGTCCATCTCCTCAGCTCTCCCTGCTCTTGTCCTCCCTCCCTCCTCAGAGCTCTCCCCTTGCCCTCCTGTCCCCGGGCTGTCCTCTCAGGACTGGCCTCTGCCTGGCTGCCGGGGCAGCAAGGCGGACGTGGAGGGGACACTGCTTCCCTGGGGGCTGTGCGGGGGCCCGGGGTGGTTGGCGTTTTGTCCTTGGGGATGGCATTCTTTACTGGGCCAGTCCTAGTTTTTGTTTCTTTTCCCCTGGAAATGTCACCTTTCTTCATTCATGTGGTGCTGGTCACCACAGAAGCTCTGTAGTCATAGCTCTAGTGGAAGGGGTGGACAGTCGTCAGTTACCTGGGACCACTCAGCTCCCTAACCTGGGAAACTGAGGCTGAAGGTGGAGAAGTCAGCCGACTCGGGCCATCCCGCGCACCGGGGACAAAGGAAAGCACCCTCGTGCCCAGAGCCCACTGGCTGTTGTCAGCCCTTTAGGTCAGAGCTGCGCTGTTTCAATAGGGGACAGTCACTCCTTGGCTCTCAGAAGAGTGCTGGGTGCAAACGGGGTCAGCGAATTGTGCCTTGGGGGTCAGGTGCTAACTGCTGTCCATACTAAACCCCAAAACTTTGTCTGCATTTGGGCTGGCATTTCTGATTCTAGTGCTGATAGTTTGGACATGAATCTTTCAAGTTCCCACTGGGTCCTGGGCCTAAGTGATTTTCTTGGGGAGGTGCCACCCATGGTACTCACCTGAGCCCTGGTGGCTCCTCCCTGGACAGGTGCCTAGGCGATCCTGCCCTGTAGACTGTGGGGGCCTGCAAGCTCAAAGGTGTAGATGCAGGCAGGGGCGGGCCTGCAAGGGGCTGTGCCCCCTGGGTCACCTCAGGAGGCCGTGGAGTGGACCCAGCTTGCTGTTCTGCACTGCTGGTGTCCCTCAGGTATGGAGTAATACAGGCTGCCCTGGCTAATGGCCATTGTGCCTACTGAGAGGTTCGTGGTGGGCAGGGGACAGTCTTATTCAGAAGGCTCTTTGCAGTAGAGATGACCACTGAAACTTATGCTAGCTGTACCCTCAGGCAGCTCAATATCTTTGCTTTAGACTCCTGCAGAATGATCACTTTGGGGAAACTGAGGCAGCAATAGCCACTTTGACAGCCAAAGGTGAGAAATAGAGCTGGGATCTTATTATAAAGTGACTCTGAACTATTAACATATGGCCCAGGGGTTCCCAATCCTGTTTGAACATCACAATCACTCAGGAGTTAGGGAAAAATAAAACAAAAAACAAAACCAAGCAGATCCCTGTGGCCTGCTCCCTGGAAGACTAATTCAGCAGGGGCCTGAGGTGGGGCCTTGGAATCTGTCATTTTAATCAGTTCCCAGGTGATTCTGAGGTGCCAGCAAAGTTGAGAGCAAGAGCTGTGGCTCAATATCACTCGCCTGCATAGAATTTGCGTAGAGGGTCTACGGGCTGCTTAGCTGTGGGGGGTGGGGCCTGCAGCCCCCGCCGCCCCCACGCCTGCACTGCGGCTTGCCTTAATTCAGGCGCGACGGTCCGTGCCCTCCTGGACCGCTCCTGCCGGGCTGTGCCGGCCACCTTGCCCATCTCTCGTCTCTTTCCCAGCTCCCTGGGGCGACGGGTGGCGTGTTGGGACCTGCGGGGCAGAATCTTCCGCCACCTTGCTCAGGAGAAGTGCTCCATCTCAGGGATGTTCTTGGTGCTTGTCACTACCATGTGGCCAAGTCCTTATCCCCAAAGTCAGCAGGCAGGGGGTTGCCCTCTCCCCTGGTTGTGAGGAAAATCCTCCTCAGACAGAAGCTCTGCTTGGCCAGCGGGGTTGCTAGGAGCTGCCCTGCCCCTGGGGCCTGGGTGGGGACGGTGTCGGGCTGGCTTCCAGAAGGCAGGCGGGTTCTCTCAGTTCCTGAGTGGGATTTCTTGCTCAGCCAAAGGGAGTTGGCACTGCGTCCTGCCCTGTCCCCAGATGATACCTTGAGGGAGCTACTCGTGAGTAGAAATTGGTGGCCTTTCCGACGTAGCCGTGGCCTTTTCCTCTGATTGAATCACTGATCGGGTCAGGCTGTCCATCTCCCTACGTGTCAGGGAAAAAGGGGGTCACTATTATCTCAGCAAAGAATGTATACACTTGTGAGAAGTCACGGAGTCTATGGCGAGACCCTTGTCACTAGGAAAGAGAATGAAATTAGGTCGAGGGCAGAAGCCAGTGACTGACCCCAGAGGTTTAAGGGGGGCTGTGGGGTGGCTCGGAGGGGTCACGCGTGGCAGATGGCGTCAGAGGTCTGGCCTGGTCAGTGAGGTGAGAGCAAGGGCCATGAACTTCAGGCGGGTAGCCAGGGGTGCAGCTGGATCCCGGGGCATCACCCGTCATCCGAGGCATGATCGGGGTCGCAAAGCTCGACGTTGTCACGAGCTTCCGGGACAGCCAGTAATGTGAAGAAAACGGGACAAATGGAGAAACAAAGAGTCAGACTCCTGCGCTATGTTCCACTGTCCCCCAGACCCTCAGCTGTCCATGCCAGAGCCGGCGAGGCCCGGTCTGCGGCTTTCGTTGACCCCCTTCATCACGAATGCTGCCCACAGGCTCGGACGTGGCCTCGGCACTCGGAAACGCTGATGTGTCCCCAAGGGTCCAAATGTCAGAAAGGAAGTGTCCCTCGGTCCGGAGGCAGGTTTCTTCACTGCAGAATGCTTTGCTTGCCTCCTGACAGGCTTTGGGCGGAGTGTCTAAAACTACCAGTTATCCGGGTACTGGCTTCTCTCTGCCCACCCCCTCCATCAGAGGTCCCTGGATGTTTACAGGTGGGGGCCTTGGACCCCCAGGCCTGTACTCCCAGCCCAGGAAGTAGCTGCTGCCTCCCGACAACCTCCCAGGCACCTTCTCTACCCAGGGCATGGGCACACGGGACACTGTCCCCCCAGGTAAGGGACACCGCGGCAGGCCGTGGTGGCGGGCTCTTTCTTGGACTCTCTGGGGACGGGGCTCTGCCTAGGGGCTGTAGCCAGGCGGTGGGCCTTCCAGCCCCACCCAGCTTGCTGTCTGGGGGCTCCCTGGCCTGCAGAGGGGCTCAGTGTCCTCGGGACTCGGCCGGAGCTTTGCGTCCACTCCCGGAGCCAGCGGGCTGCTGCGGGGCTGCGCGGGGCTGCGGCGGGACGGCGGGGACGGGCACAGGACGTGGGCCCAGGGCCTTGGTGGACCAGGCAGGCGCGTGGGCACTGCGTGGCCGGCTCAGGCTCGGGAGACGGGGCTGCAGGCCCGGCGCTGCCTTCATTCGCTCTGGAGAGTGCGGGGCCCACGGGGCCCACCTCCGGCGAAGGGGTGCTTGCGAGGTGCAGAGCTGCTGTCGCCGAGAGAGAGGTCAGAGCGGGGCAGGCGGCCACCTGGGAGGGACGGAGACCCGGAATGCCTCTGGGCGGAGCACCAGGACGCCTCGGGCCGCCCTTAGGTTACCGCGGGGGATGGGGTGGTGCTGAAGGCTGAAGGGACGCCCGGAAGCCAGGCGTAGCGTGGGGACCCCCGTAGCGACGGTGTGAACCCCGGGTCCTGTCCAACGCTTCCGTTTTACCTAGGGGAACTGAGACTCGGAGAAGTTAACTTCCTTCCTCGGGGTCCTACAGGGGACAGAAACAGGATGGGAACCCCGACGCCTGACTCCTGGTCTAGGGGCCTTCCGCCCAGGCGGTGGGCGTGCTGGGTTCCCCCTTTGTGGGGGCTTCTCCAGGTGGTGGTGGGTTAGGGCCCCAGGGGTGGTCCTGACGTGGGCCTGGGTGGGTCTGAGCCACGAAGGGGATGGACCATCGGTGCAGCGTGCAGGCATCTGAGGGCCCCCTGGGCTCCAGAAGCACAGAGATGAAGGGGCATCCCTCCCCTGTCCCAGGACGCGCAGGGCTGGGCGGGGAGAGGCAAGGAGAGGAGGGTGCCAGGTGGAGGTGTGCCTGGGGTGCGGTGGGGTCACAGGGAAGAGGCAGGACTTCTTCAGGAGTGGGTGCTTCGGTGAGTCCCTTCTCCTCTTTTTCTGACGCAGCCTCCCCTCTCCTACTGGGGTTACACATTGCCCTCCCCCCGACCCCCACCAGACTTCAGGTCCCATGGAGTACTGGCCCAGCCTTGCCCATGAGGGTGAAGGCCAGCGTCTCTGACAGAGAAGCACTTACTATGCATTTGCAGTGGGGACCAGTGGAGCCATTTGCGGAGTCTCGGAGTTTAGGAGAGAAGATGAGGGTCAGTGTAGGGCGCTGATCAAGAGAGGGGAGCTGAGCAGGTAATGAGGTGCTCTGCTCAGCCCTGGCGGCGGGGCAGGGGCGGAGGGCAGGACCTAAACTGCAAGTTAGGGCGTTACTGCATGAGGTTGACAATGAAAGATGTGGCAGTGATGGGGTGGCCTCGTGAGAGCAGCTGGTGTGACACATGCAGTGGACAGAGGTGGGGGCTGGAGGCAATGGGGGAGGGATGGCCCTGCAG
>PVJL010017590.1:0-17817 GCA_004026885.1 Lyroderma lyra
AGGCTCCCAGGAGAGCAGGCTGGGACGGGACCAGTGCGCCGGGTGCCTGAACTCGGGGCACAGGGTCCCCCGTGTCCTTGTCGCTCCCTGTCCCGTCCGTCCTCTGCTTTGTGAGGAGTGGGCCGCGCATGCCCTCCCCCGGGGGCTCAGCTCCCAGAGTCTGCGTCTGCGCAGTGAGTGTGACCCCACGTCCCCCTCCGCAGCGTTCCGGACGAGCGAGGTCCGTAAAACCAGCGTCCTTTCCATGGGACACAGCTCGCACGGGACCAGGGATGGGGCGGTTTTCAAATTTGGGGGGCAGATGCCCAGAAGGGGGTTGCCGGGTCAAACGGTCACTCCACTGCAGGTCAGTGAGGAGCCTCCACACTGTCCTCCCAACCTGCACCCCCAGCAGCCCTGCACTAGGCCGACCACCGGCCGCACCGCCTCCCGGCTAGACTGGGAGGAGGGTTGGGGCTTCCGTCACGTGCTTGGAGGCCCAGCCCCCCCAGACCAGGCCCTGTGTCCTCGTGTCCCCGCTCACAGCCCCGGCCCCTGGGCCAACGCCGGTCAGGCTCAGGGAGCCCTCGCCGATCTGAGCCTGGAGGGGCGCAGAGGTGGGGGAGGAGCCCCCACGGCAGAGTCTGGGTTAGGGACGGGGTGTCGGCAGTGTCCGGGCCCCCGCATGCCACCTGGGGGAGTGGGATCCAAGGGCCTGGCTGCTCAGGGCAGACAGTCACGCTGCCGCCCCTCGGAACCGTGGCTGCGGGTCGGGGCCCCGGAGCATTCTGGAAAACCATGAAAAAGAAATGACTTGCTCAGAGTGCTGTGTGAGGGAGCAAACAGAAGCATCTAGGTCTGCACCCACTTCCGCTCTTGCTCGCTTATCAGAGCAGCTGCGAGCCCGGCAGATGTGGGCGGCCCCCAGCGCCCCCCCCAACCCCCACCCGCCGCATCGCTGTGCTCTCTGCTTGTCCAGCCACCACCCCGGAGCCTTTCGGGGCCCCCAAGCAGGAGCTCCCCGCAAGCAGGACACTGCGGCTACCTGAGAGGACAGAAGCGACTTGGGCCGTGTTTTCCGGGTGCCCTCGGAGGTTCTGGCTTTTCCTGTCATAGCCCAGGAGCCCTCCCCCTCTCCCTCTGCCTGCGGTGCCTTACCGCCCCGCCCCGCCCCCAGGCCACCAACGCTGGCCGGCTGGCCTCCCTCGTCCCTCCTCCCCTCCTCCCTCGTCCCCCAGCGCAGACCTCCCTGCTGCACTGTGCTCTCACCCGCCAGCTCTTTGCTCCGTAGCCGCTTTCAAACTCCTCTCCATGCTCCTCCTGGGGTTAGTGGCTCAGAGCCTCTCTGTCCCAACTAGACTGTGAGCCCCATTCGTCCCTGCAGTGCCTGACCCTGTGCAAGTCACAGAGGAGGCCCTCCATGTACGAGGGCTGTCCGGAAAGTACCAGCCACGTAATACGAGAGACAGAGCTGATGGCCAGAGTTTCTCCCGACAGCCCTCGTGTATCCTGATTACTGAAAAGGATGCGACAGTGTGTGCCACCTCTCACTGCCTTCCCTGGGAAGTGCCAGCCCTTTGCCACACGTCTCAGTGACAAAGGCTATTTACTCCCAAATATTTTCCCTACAGAAGTTTCCAAACTTTGGATCAAAATGCGATAGAAAATTGTTGGCTTCATTTCCGGTGCCGAGGAAACAGGAGAGAGTCAGGCAACACAGAAAGGCACCAACAGTGAAGATCTAAGACGGCTGTCCTCGAAAAGGCGCGCTTCAAAGGCTGGCCCTCGGCTGGCGTCCGGGAACTGGGGTTTGGGGACAGTTCCCTGCGCAGCACGCGGTTCACACACAAAATCCGGTTTGTGCGGAACCCCTGTGTTCCTTGTGGGATTCAGGGGTTTAGGCACCTGCTAGACCGACAGCACCCACATCACTGACTGTTAAGGGAAACCTGGACCCCCACCCCCACCGCTGACGGCGTTTCCCACGTCTTGTCACGACTCGCTGCGAGAGGACTGAGCACGCCCTGCGTGTCCGCTGGGAGAGGACTCCCGGAAGCTCGTGCCTCGTTGCTCCTGGACGTCAGCCCACGTGCCGGTCCCTTCCGCTGGACTTGCTTTGAATCTAGTCACGGGAACGAGTCACCATCACGAGTGCAGCCGTACGCTGAGTCCTGAACGTCTCCCACTGAATCGCCGCACCTTGAAACCCCCAACACACCTCCTGACCGTTTCCACAAGCGACCTAAGTGTCCGGTCATCACCCTCATCTCTGACCTGGACTGCCCGTCCTGTAGTCACACTGGCCGCCACCCCACCCGCTCCCTGCGCCTCAGCCCTGGGTGGTCTTGGAGGACACAAAGGGGACAGTGCCATCTGGTGGCCCAAGGAACCAGTGGACTGCTCCGACGGGCAGCTTTGTACCTGTAAGAGTTCACACGCTGGAAGTCTGTAACTAGAAAAACTTAATTCATCAGAGAAAAAATGGAAGAGACCCTCAGCGACCTGACGTCCAGCAATACACGAGCCTTGGTGACACGAAGAGCTGGTCAGTGAACAGCTCCTGTGTGACGCTAACTGCTCCAAGGCACGGAAACCTGCGGGACACTTCGAAACGCACCGAGCGGCCTTAACGTAACACCGAGCCCAAACCAGATGACAATGACAAATAGACACCAGGGACTGGGGAGCCACAGCCTGCAGGCAGACCCCGCCCGCCAAGGGTCTCTCTGCAGCCGGCCGTGGGCGAAGAATAGCTGCGACCATTGTAAAAGGCTGAAAGACGCACGGAAGAATACTCGGGGCGTGTGAGCACGGTGGGGATTTAAATTCCGGGGTTCACGAAGGAAGCCTTACCGACATGCACCCCCCTCGCCTTCGCCCCCGCACTGCCTGTGGCCGCTGTCACGCTGCCCAGCAACGCTGAGCCGTCACAATGACACCTGCACGTGCCACACGGTCTGAAATGGTCACATTCTTGGGCCCCGGGCGTGAGCACTTCAGTATATGAATGTGTGTGTTGGGGGGGACACATTTCAGCCTGTAATTCTGCCCTCTGCGCCATCAAAACCCAAGTCCTCCTCACAAGCAAAATGCACTCACCCCCATTCCAACGGCCCCCCACATCTTACCCCATTCCAATCTCATCTCTAAATCCAGAATCCCGTGTAAAGAGCCCCTCCCCTCAGGCGTGAGGGCAACCCCAGTTACGATGCACCTGAGGGAACCTGTGGACCCAGGCAGGTGACATGGGCCCAACCACCACGGTGGAGTCAACAAGGCATCACCGACGTTTCGGTTCCAAAGCGGAGACAGAACCAGACCCGTGCGAGTCCAGAACCCAGCAGGGCGGATTCGAGTCCATGTGAAGACTTGACGGCAATGCTCTCCACTCTGCTCTGTCCTCCGGGGCCACCTGGGTGGCCGTGCCTTCCGGGGCCCATCAGTTCCATTGCAGAGGCCCCGCCCCTCTGGGTCTGGAGCAAAGATAGCCCTGACCCCCGACCCCTGACCCTGAGCCTGAGGGCCCACGGTGACGGTCACAAATCACAGGACACCCACTCCCGCGTCGCGGCTCTGAAAGCATTTCAGAAACAGGACAAGAGACCCACCAGGGAGACACCAGATCCCCGCTGCTCTGAGTGCTCAGAGAGCAGGCGAAGGGCGGGACCTGCCAGGGTGGTGGCTGCCGGCAGAGGCCCCGCTGCAGGGAGGGGAAGTGTGGGCAGCAGCACCTCCGCGCAGGAGGAAGCCGGCGCCTCCAGCAGCGGCTGCGGTGCCCGGAGCAGCATGGTCTGGCCCGTCCGCCTCCTCCCCCTCGCCATCCTCCTCGGCCCAGGTAAACGCTGGCCCCGGCCCCGGGAGACTCAGGTCCGATCGCCTGGGTGTCTGTCTGTCTCTCTGCCCGGGGACCCCAGGGGGCTTGTCGCCATGCCTGACACGCTGCCATCTTAAGGTCCTCAACCCAGAGTGTGGAAGCTGGCCGTGTCTGCACTGACGGGGTCTCGGCGGGGATGTGGGGGGACGAGCCTTTCTCAGACGAGACTCTGGGGTTTGTCCCCGGCACGTTCTGGAGGAAGGAGCCCTAAGATCAGGGAAAGAAAAGCCTGGACCAAAGCGGCTGCTCTGCTGCCCTGTCCATTCCTCAGTCCTCCTGGGTCACGCTGGCCTCGCCTAAAATGATGCAAACTGGGCGGGGGGGGGGGGGGGGGGGGGCAGGTTAGCCAAAACCCTGGGCCCAGCCAGGAACAGCAGATGCAGTCTCTGGGGATCTGCATGCTGTGATCCCTTGGGCACAGCGGGGGGTGGGCAAGGTGGCCCTGCAGCGCTGCAGGTGGCAGAGAGAAGGGAACGAGCTGATCCCACCTGCTTCTCGGTCCCTGCTGTTCCTTTGGAGGAAAGCCTGAAGGTGATCGTTATGTTCAGGGGCCACAAGTGGTCCACTGGGGCCCGGGGATGGGGTTCAGGGGCAGACGGGTAGGAGACCAGGCAGCAAGGCTAAGCTGGGACAAGCCCAGGGCAGCAGACGCAAGAGCTGGTACCCACGAGGGTTCACTCTGTTCACGGCACCGGCCGAGCGCTCTACACGCGTGACATACGGGGTCCGGCAGGCGTGACGCCGGCCGGTAGGATGCGTGGGTGTCTCGCACGAGACGGACGGCAATTTGAACATTTCGCCTGAAATGACACATACCGTGTGCTGGAGTGTGACTTGGTGACGTTACAGAATTACATGCTCGCGATTCCGTAATGGAAGGTTCGGGACCGATTACCAGCTCCTACAAAACGGGGCGGGGGGCACTATTTGTGCTGGGCCCTGTACCCGGGCCTCGCGTCTTGGGAGTCTGGACCCCTGCACCCCATTTCTACACACCGAACTCAGACAATTTAAGTAACTTGCGCAAATGGCCTTCGCCAGCAGGTGGCGGGCCTGGGCGATGGGTCTGAGAACCCGGACGGACGAGACAGGTGAGCAAGCTCGGGCACCAGCGCGAGGAAAGGACAGAGATGCAGATTGCACCGCGGGGGCAGCTTCCGGGGGTCCATGGTGAGCCCCCCGCGAGTCAGCATTCAGCAGGGGGAACACGCCTCCGACGAGAGGAACAAGAGAACCAGGCAGAGAGTGATGCTGAGGGGGACACAATCAAGCAGGGGGGCACGGACAGGGAGGAGGGGGAGCCCCGTTTTGGACCTGCGACATGGAGGCACAGGATGACACCCTGGAGGAGCTGTCCTAAGGGCAACTGGACACGCAGGGCTGGAGGCAGGGCTGGTGGCCACAGGGCAGGAGTAAGGGAGGGCAACAGGACCTTCAGGGACAGGGTAAGAGGCAGGGAGCGGAGGGGTCCCGGCCTGGGAACAGAGACCCCTGTCTTCGCCCCACTCCCCCGTCCTCACAAATCTGCTCCCACCTCGAGAACCAAATATTCCCAAGGTCCTCGGCTCACACAGAATTCCCACCTCTGCGGACGCTCCTCAGCGGGACCCTGTGACACTGTCCCAGCCCCACGTGAAGGAAGAGGAGACAAGGCACATGCTTCTGTCACATGCTTAATGTCACATGGGTGGAGGAGGGAAACCGGCCCCCTGGACTGTGTCTGCGGCCGTTTTCAGGCCCAGGAGGCAGGTAGTGATGGTCGGGGTTGGAAGGCGGGGAGCCCGAATCCGGAATGTTCTTACAAGGCCCTCGGTACGCCAGTTAGTTCTCACGCACAGCTACACAGTCACACGGACGTGTCGTTACGGACGTGTCCTTACGAACAAAATGTGACGCGAGGGGGAAGGGGGGTTCCCGTGCGGGGAAGGAGGGGGCTCTGCTCTGGGGGTTAGTGCAGATTTTCCGGGGGGCAGCCTGTCGTCTGACGTTGACAGGGAGGACGTGAGGGCTGGACCAGGGACGCGTCTAGCGGAGAAGCGCTGGAGCCAAGGGAATGGCACGCGCCAAGGCCCCGGAGGAGGGGGAGCAGCAGCAGTATGGGGAGCAGCAGCAGTATGGGGAGCAGCAGCAGTATGGGGAGCAGCAGCAGTATGGGGAGCAGCAGCAGTATGGAGCGTGCGCCCTGACGCAGGCGCCTCCTGCCAGCCCAGGTTCCTGCACATGGGCTAGACCCCACGGCTGGCTCCTTTGGCAGAGCTCGCGGGGCAGGCAGACGGCGCCCCCCGGGCAGGCAGACGGCATTGGGCAGGCAGACGGCGCCCCCCGGGCAGGCAGACGGCGCCCCCCGGGCAGGCAGACAGTGCCCCGCCGGGCAGGCGGACGGCGCGGAGAAATGGTCCTCATCGGTGTAACCGGCATCAGGCGCATCCCATCTTTCTCTGCGCCGCCCTTTCTAGACGCTTGTCAAACGTGAGCAGGCGTGCAAACCGCGAGGGCATCTCCTCACACTGCTGATTCTGGGTGGAGGCTAAGATTTCTGTGTTTATCACAAGCTCCTGGAACCCCGGGGCCCCGGTGTGAGTCGCGAGGTTCTCGATGTCACGGGATTTAAGTCAGACTGGGGCTGCAGGAAGGGACTTCTTGTCCCACCAGCTGGCAAGCAGCAGATGCAGGCACTCCGCTGTCCGCTGTCCGGGAGAGACCAGTGGCTGCAAATGGAGGCAGAGCCGACACCCGGGGGCCAGTCCAGGGGCGGTGACGCCAACAACCTGCAGGCCCTTCTGCTGAGGGGCGGGGAGCCCACGGCCCCCTCCCGCCCCACGCTTTCTCACCGGCTTCCCACTGGCCGCCCACGTCCCCCAGGGTCTGCTGTAGCCCCCCACAGGCGGGCTGTCTTCCTCCCTCTCGGAATCGGGGGGCCCGTCCCTGCTGTTGCCTCCGGCCCCCTCCGCCTCTCAGTTTTCCACCCAGATCCGCCCACCTTTGGGCGTTTTTCCTTCCCTTTTTTAATCATTTCAGGTGAAATTCACAGAATGTAAAACAGTAATTTTAAAGTGCACAGTTCAGTGGCATTTAGTGAGTCACCACATTGTGCCACTGCTGCCTCTATCGTTCTGAAACCCTTTCATCACCCCAAAAGGACACCCTGCACCCTTCGAGCAGTCACCCCACATTTCTCCTCTGCCCACCGCTCCCCCGAACACCAGACTGCTCTCTCTCTCTATGGGTTTACCTGTTCTGGATATTCCGTATAAACGAAGTCCAACAACACACGGCCTTTTGCATCTGAGTCTTTCTTGTCCTCGGCACGGTGTTTCCAAGGTTTACTCGGGTCACGTCGCCTGTCAGCACGCCACTCCTCTTTACTGCTGAGTGATGCTCCACTGTGTGGCTGTGCCACGTGGTATGTGCCCATTTACCTGCAGCTGGACATCTGTATCGCTTCCACCCGTTGGCTTACGTGGGTAGTGCTGCCGCGGAGATCGGTCTGCGCCCGTTCTCAGCTCTTCCGGGTCTACACCTACGAGTGGCATTACCGAATCACACGGTAATTCCATGCTTAATTTTTTTGAGGAATCACTAAATAGTTTTCCACCGCGGTTGTACCAGTTTGCATTTCCCCCAGCAATGTCTAAGGGTTCCTCTGATGTCTGCACATTCTTACCAACAATTGTTTACTGATTGTCAACATTATTATTACCGTTTTAGTAGCTGTAAAGATATGTCATTGTAATTCTGATTTGCATCTTCATTATGACTAATGATGTTTAGCATCTTTTCATGGGCTTCTTGGCCATTGGTGTACCTTCTTTCGAGAAGTGTCTATTCAAGGCATTTGCCCGTTTTTAATTGGATTATTTACCTTTCTGTTGTAGAGTTGTAAAAGTTCTTTAAATATTCTGAATACTAGATGCTTATCAGATACACGGTTTACGAATATCTTTGTCCATTCTGTAGGCTGCCTTTTCATTTTCCTGACAATGTCCTTTGATGAACAAAAGTCTTTAAATTTTGACAAAGTTCAATTTATCTATTCTTTCCCCCTCTTGTTGCTTGTGCTTTTGGTGTCACAGCTAAAAACCCATTTCCAAATCCAAGGACATGAAGATTTACTGCCGTGCTCTCATCTCAGAGCTTTAAAATTGTAGCTCTCACAGTCAGGTCACTGAAACGTTGTGAGTTCCTTTCTGCATAGGTGGGAGGTAGGGGTCCACCTTCCCTGTGGACACCTAGTTGTCCCAGCACCATTCATTAAAGCAGCTTCTCTCCCCATTGCGCGATCTCGCCCTCTTGTGAAAATGGTCCACAAATCTTTGGATTTATGAGCTCTCGACTCGATGCCAGGCCGACACCTGTACGTGTACCCTTCTGTCAACACCATGCTGTTTCCGCTACTGTAGCGATGCGAGTCCTGAAGTTGGGAGCGTGAGTTCTCCGATTTTGTTTTTCTTTTTCAGGACTGTTTTGGCTATTTGGGGCCCCTGGCAATTCCCTATGAATTGGAGGATTGGTTTTCCCATTTCTAAAATAAAGTCATAAAGGTCATTGGAATTCTGGCGATATTGAACTGAATCTGTAGGTCGCTTTGGGTACTACCACCATCTTGATATTAATCTTCTGGTCCATGAACATAAAATGCCTTTCATTTATTTAGTTTTTCTTTGTTTTATAATTTTCTGTGCAAAGTCTTAAATCTCCTTGTTTAAATTACTCCTAGATATTTTCTTCCTTTGGATGTCATTGTAAATGGAATGATTTTCTTCATTTCCTTTTCAGACGGTTCACTGCTACTGTGTAGGAATACAACTGATTTTTATATATTGGTCTTCCATCCTGCAGCTTTGCTAAATACGTTATCAGATCTGATGACTTTTTATGTGGATTTTCTAGGCATGAGCTCCTGTCACCTGGGAATAGAAACAGGCTCACGCCTTCCTTTCCGAGTACGACACTTACTTCTTTGCCTTGCCTACTCGCTCCCGCTAGAACGTGCAGTGCTGTGCTGAGTAGAAGTGCTGGACGCAGGCCCTGGTTTGGGCGGAAGGCTTCTCCGTCTTCCACCCTTGGGTAGTACGTTAGCTGTGGGTTTTCCAAATGCCTTTTATCAAGGTCAAGTTCTCCTCTAATCCTGGATTCTTAAATGTGCAACAGCATTAGGTCTCGTGAAATACTTTTTCTGTATTGTGCTCCTCTTCCCTTTCGTTCCGTTACCCTGGTGCCCTGCATTGACTGCGTCTCACGCTGCACCGCTCTCGCACGTCTGGAGTGAGTTCGTGCTGTTAGCCTTCGGCTGAGGATTTTTACCTCTGAATTCATCAAGGGTGTTCGTGTGCGTGTGCGTGTGCGTGTGCGTGCGTGTGCGTGTGCGTGTGTGCGTGCGTGTGTGCGCGCGCGCGCGTGCGTGTGCGGTCGCCGGTGTCTGGGTAACGCATCAGAAAGCGTTTTCCCCTCCATTTTCGGGAAGGGTTTGAGAAGGACTGGTGTTAACTACTCATGAATAGCTGGTGGGACTCAGCGGCGAGGCCACCCGGCCTGAGCTGTGCTGTCAGCAGCGTTTTGGTTGCTGGTTTAAATTCCAGGTCCTCTCAGATTTCCATTTCGCTTACGGCGTCTTGGTCGCTTGCTTCTAGGAATTTGCCTGTTTCACCTGAGTCACCTCATCCGAACTCTCGTATAATCCCTTTGTATTTCTATCACGTCTTCAGCAACACCCCCCCCCCATTGTTCATTTTAGGAACGTGAATGCGCTCGGTGAGGGAAGAACAGCTCCGGGGGAGTCCATGGGCCACAGGGGACACCCTCCTCCTTCCAGACGGGCACTGGACGAGAAGGGATGGAGATGTGTGCATTTAGTCACAGACACACACAGGATGCCTACTAGGTGCCAAACACTGTTCACTGTTCACATGTTCGCAACGATGAACAAGGCAGACAAAAGTTCTTGCTTTCATGGAGCTTACGTTCTAGTGGGAGGGGGAAAGAATTTTCAAAACCCAAATACACGGATTATGAAGTGTGCTGTAACAGACGGTTAAGTACCGGGGGGCGGGGGGATTCACAGGCGGTTGCACAGGGGTGCAGGTCGGTGAGGAAAGCACCTCTCCGAGAGGGAGAGTCCACGTTAAAGACCTTGTGACAATGACACGGGGCCACGTGGACACTGGGGAGAACCGTGTGGTTCCAAGAGGGCACGAGGGCCACGATGACAAACACCGCCCGTTAGCGGGCTGATGGGGAAATGTGGCGCCGGGGGGGCTGGTGACGGCAGTGTCCCTGTGCCTGGCAGCCACATGGAGACAAGAAAGAAAAAGGCAGCATAAGCTCGCCCAGGAGCTGAGTGTCAGCGCCCCCAGAGACCTTGCTCCCCTCCACAGAGCCCCCCAAGAATGAAGGGACCTCCAGGAGGTTGAGTTCATGACTGGTTGGTCACTGACTGGTTCGTTCAAACGGTTCCAGACACCGTGTCTCGGGCACAGGACTGACGTGCAGAACCAAAGCACGTCATCAGACAAGCAGCAGACCGAGGGCCACAGAGCGGTGTGACAGAGCTGTGTGGGGGGCAGAGGGCGCTAAGGAAGCACCCTTAAGAGTAACGGTGACTGTTCCACCTGCGCGCGAGCGTGCCCGGCTCCGAGACAGGCCCGCCGTGTGTCTGCAGAGCTCTGCGGGGGCCGGGGGCCGGGGGCCGGGGCGCTTACAGCAGCCTCCTTCTGTGGTTACAGGGAGCACGACGGCCCCAGCTGCGATGACCCCCCTGAAAGGGGTACTGGGGGAGTCGGTGACTCTGCCCTTGCAGCCTCCTGTGGACGAGGAGACACTGTACATCACCTGGCTGCACAACGGAATATCCCTGGCCTTCATCGAGCGAAAGGGGGCCCAGAACCAGGTGACACGCCTGACGCACAGCGACCGCCTGAACTTCACGGAGTCCTGCTCACTGCACATCGAAAACCTGACGATGGCGGACAGCGGGCACTACAGCGCCCAGATCACCAGGAAGTCGCAAGTGATTTACAACTACAGGCTGAGCATCTTCCGTGAGTCAGAGCCCGGGGTTTAATGAAATCTGCAGGACACACTACGGGTGCCCACTGCATGTGACCGCAGGTGGTAAAGGAGGTGGCGCTGGGGGCCGGACCGAGGGCCATTGGTAAAGCCACTTGATGGCATCGCGCGGCCGGGAGGGGACAGGGCTGAGGGGAGGCACTAAGCCTGCTGACTCCCAGCCCCACATCTCCTCACTCCCGTCGCACCAGAACTGGCGTGGGCATAGTGGCAGTGGGCTAGCTGTGATGTGGTCCCACGGGCCTGCCCCTGCCTGTCACGTAACCCCACCAAAGCTCCGTGAGTGGGTCAGTCACAGCACACCCCCTGCGGTCACGGAGCCGGCGGGTGGGGCTTCCCACGCACGAGCTGACGTAACTCCTCCCTCTGCACCCGGCTCCTCTGACCCAACGATCAGGGGACAGGACGGTGGGCTACCTAGGAAATCCTCTGTGAGGAGGAGCTGGACAAGAGAAACGTCTTTTCTATCAGGTTGTTAATTAATAAAACAAGATTGTCCCCAGACAGCGCACGTCCTCAACGTAAGATTGTCCCCAGACAGCGCACGTCCTCAACGTAAGATTGTCCCCAGACAGCGCACGTCCTCAACGTAAGATTGTCCCCAGACAGCGCACGTCCTCAACGTAAGGTTATGGCGAGTACGATGACACGACCCAGGCGTCTGTGTCGGAAAAACAGGATCCTTTAACCCATCGGTGGTGTTCAGAGACGCCACGCGTGCCCTGAGGTTGTGCAGGACACTTGGGTGTCACACTGGCGATTGTAAGGGCCACCGAGATCTATCTCCTGGAGAACCCCAAGTGTCTGCAAGTAGCTCGGAGCCCTCTGGGTGAAGACACGGTCTCCGAAACGACAGCGTTAAAATCAAAGGTGCACCGTCACGTCCCTGCAAGGACGGGCCACGTGAGGTGGACGTCACGTCTGGAAAGGCTCCGAAAAGGGATTCCAACGAAAGGGCCGAAGCCCCGGGGCAGTGGCTGCCCGGACAAATCGCCGCACGCCGGAGGCGCGCACAACACAGACGCCGCCGTCTTCTCACAGTTGCGGAGGCCGGAAGTTCAAAGTCAAGGTGTGGGCGGGGCCGCGCGCCGGCTGGGGCCGCGGAGGACGATCCGGTCCCCCCCCTTCCAGCCATGGGCACCTCTCCGCATCCCCTGGCCTGGGGACACGTCACTGCAGGCTGCCCCGGGGCTCACACTGGGGGTCCTCCTCCCTGGGGTCCCCCCCTTCTGCCCGTCTCCAATCTCTCTCTGCTTCTCCCTCACGAGGACGCCTGTCCATCGGATTCCGGGCTCACCCAGATAACCCAGGATCACCCCCTCACCTACCCCGATTGCACCTGCAAACACCCTTTTGCCAGCTAAGCTTCTGGGAATAGAGTGTCGTGGGGGAGGGCGGGGGAGGGCGGTCGCCATTCGACCCGCCCAACGGTCACTGGTCAGCGAGGCAGCCCAGGGCCCCGGAAGGGAGAACGGACCCCCACGCCCGACGCTGTCACAACCGGGACAGCGTCTCTCTGCCACCACTCGCAAGGCCAAGCGCGGCTTCTGCAGCCACCACACTCCCGAGGTTCAATGTCAGTGCCTCCCCGGGACGCCGTAAGGGACCGCTGCCCCAAAGACACGCACGCAGAGCCCCAGCAACGGACTGGACGACAGCGCAAGGGGGCGCAGGCGTGAAGGGCACAGGTCTAAGGGCCGGCCAGCTGCCCCGGGTGCCCAGGTGAGGGCCGGCGCAGGGTTTCTTTGGAACGTGTGAGTCTGAGACACGTGACGCCCGAGGGGAAACGTCAGGTAGCGCTGCGCCTTCGTCCAGGGGTGAGACTTCTGAGGTCGGCCACGGACCGGGGCCGAGGGAGACGCGGCAGTGTCTGCCCCCGCCGTGCCGGGCAGCAGGGGTCACGGCCCCGTTTTACAGGGGCTCGAGGAGATGCAGGACGCAGCTACCCACGGTCCAGCGGTCAAGGTCACCCCGTGAACCGGGGTCTTCCCCGCGCTCCGAAGCCGGCACCCTCGCCGTTCCACACGAGCTCCGTTCGGGCAAGTTCCACCACTCCGACTCAGTTAACGACACTTAAAGCGTCCCTCAGCCCCTTCTCTCAGACAGCTGGGGTCCTTGTGCTCTTCACCGGTCACTGTCACATCAACCCTCAGACCAAGTCCCTGTGCCCACCGGTTCACAGCTACTGACGTCGTACTGGCCGACGTGTTCTGGTCTCTGCTGTGGGAGGTGTTCGCAGCAGGCGTGTCCTCTGACGCCCCAACACGTGACGCTTCCCTGCCACAGGGTTCATCTTCCGTCCCCTCGCCTCCTCCCTCCCTGGCTTTGCCGTCCTCACGCGTGTCCTTCCGTCTTGCTGACTCTCACGCGCCAGGTCCCCGCCACCGGTGCAGTCAGCGTCACATCCGACAAGGGGCAGGGTCCCTGCGGCTCTGCGGGCAGTACAGCTCCCCAAGGGAGTGCAGCGTCCGCCTTCCACCCCGGCCAGGGGGCCCTGTCACCGAGGGGACAGGCCGCTGGTGCCTGGTACCTGTCTCTGGCCCGGCTGAGGTGGGGCTGCCCTCCGCCCAGTCCCCAGAGGCAAAGGACGCATGAGGACCAAGTGACAAACGGGACCCTAGACACGTAAGGTGACGAGCCCTGCGTCACCCAATGAGCCGGTGGCAGCCCCTGTCTCGCCCCACCTGTCTCTCACACTGACTATTCTGTGTCACACTGCTGTCCCTCACCTGGTCACCGCAGACCCTGGTCCGGTTCATCAGGCAGCACAGCAGTCACTGAGCGTCTAGACGACCACAGCCCGTGGGGTACAGGAGCGGTGAGGGGAGGGGTGCTCTTTGCCGAGGGCCGAGCCCAGGCTCCTGTCCTCCATCGGGGCCCGTCCTGCGCCCACAGGCCGGCTGTGGAACCTGCAGGTGGCCAATGACACCCAGCTCTCCGAGAATGGGACCTGTGAGGTCCGCCTGGCCTGCTCCGTGGAGACTCCCGCGGACAACGTCTCCATCAGGTGGCAGGTCTCGGGGAGCACGCCCTCCGAGGGGGCCAACCTCAGCACCTCCTGGGACCCCGCGAGCTCCGGGGAGCAGACCTACACCTGCGTGGCCGAGAACCCCGTCAGCTACCTGGCCTCCTCTCTGTCCACCCGGAGCCTCTGCCCAGGTAACGGGGCGTCGGGTGCCCGCAGGAGCCTCGTGGCCCACAGAGCCGCGGCCCGGTGGGTGGTGGGGACAGACAGCCTCTGGGGCCCTGTGCCTGTCGCTCCCCTCCCAACAAGTCCCGGGAGGCAGAACCGTGTGCCCCCCACCCTGTGGCTGCACCCCCCGAAAGGCTGCCCCTGAGCATCGGGTGCAGATGGGCCCCCCAGCCACAGGCACCCAGAAGGGAACAGCACCGCGCGCGCCTCTCAGTGTCCTTGTTTCGTTTTGTTGTGACTTTTCAGGTGTTTTCCATGAGAAAAACCAACCCCAGCTGATCGTGTGGGTCACAGTGGCAGTGGTGGCCGTGGTGGCCGTGGTGGCCGTCGTGGGCCTCATCTGGAAGAGATGCTCCACAGGTCTCCGTCCTCCTGCTGGCTCTTCCCCGGGGTTTCGGGGGCTGAGAGCCTGGGGGGGCCACAGCCGGGGCAGGTGTCCTGTCGCTGTCCCCTGCCCCCGCACCCTCCCTCACTCCGGTGACAGGCTGTTTCCCCGGTTTTGTTTTCCAGGCTCCTGGAGTTTCTCCCCTCAGCAACCCCAGAGTCCGGGTGAGCGTGCAGACCCCCGCCTCCGAGCCCAGCACAGCGGGGCCGGCCGAACGGAGGAGGGAGGGGCCGTCGGAGCCCTGGCCTTGGGGTCAGAGCCTCGCTGACGGGAGGGGCTGTGCCTGCCCAGGCCTGTCCCCCGCGGGTCCCTGCTGAGCGTGTGAGCCAGGCACTGACACGTTCTCCTGGCGTGGGATTCAGGTCACTCCCACCTGCTGATGGGGAAGCTGCGGCCGCCCAGCAAGCCCAGGGCAGGGCAGGGCAGGGATCGGAGCCGCACAGGCCCAAGGACGCACTGTCAGTCAGGGCCTGGGCGCTGCGCAGACACGATCCCAAGAGGAAGGGTGACACAGACCCTGAGGTGCAGCCTCTGGGCTCGTGGGGACTGGGTCCCGTTGCACGGGCGACAGGTGTCTGACGCCAGGTGCAGAGGACGGGGCATAAGGCTTGGAGTCAGAAGGCAGGCGCAGGCCTTCAAGGTCCCATTCAGTCACTTCCTCTGTGATTCTGTGCCATCAGAGGAATGTTCTGGGCCTACGGCTCCTCATCTCTAATGGAACCAAGCCCCCCTCGGGGACCGCTGACGTGCACAGCGTGGCACTCCGTCAGCTCCTCCACATCCGGCACGGTTTGGCCCTAGAGGCTTCCTGGCTTCCAGCTGAATTTGCGGGGAGACTCTGAGCCCTTAGTGCGCTCGGGGCCCTGTCCCCCCACAAGGGATGAGGTCACAGACAAGTCACATGCCTGAGAAGCTCCAGGTTCAACCCCGACTTCCCAAGACTGTCAAAGCCCTAAGGAGGGGCAAGGCCTCCGACAGCTACATCTTTGGGGCCAGCAGGGTTCTGGGGGGACAGGCCCCAAGTCCCTGTGCTGCTAACCGTGTTTTCCTGGGCTCACAGCAGGGACCCGGAGGAACACAGAGTATGACCCCCTCCCCCCAGGGAGCACCGTGTACGCTCAGGTCACCCACATGCACGTGGTGAGTCCTCCCAGCTTCACCCCCCACTGCTGCCTCATCGTTACCGTCACTCACAAACCCGTCACCACCGTCCTCGGACGGGTCCCGTGACGTGCACACACACTGGGGAGCGGAGACGGCAGAGCTCTGTGGGGACCTCCCAGACCCCCGCTGCTCCTCACACCTCCTGCCGAGGCCACCCTTCTGTCCCTGAGCCCTCTGGGGGGTCTGCTGGGGTGCGCTCCTGCGTGGGGCCCGGAAAACGCCCGACCTCTGACCGGACTCAGAGCCGTGGGGTCCGGTCTCCGTCTCCTCTTGGTACACACTCACTCCCACCCTCCTGAACCACTCGGACCTGTCCCCATGTTTGTCACACGGCCTGTCCCTGGGCATATACCTACGCTGAGTGTCTCTGTGTCTACATGACCGAATGGACGTGGTTCCTTTTTGCAGACAACAGGGAGCCCGACACCCGTGGGAAACGGCGACTCCTCCACCATCTACTCTGCAATCCACCAACCCAGGCAGGTACGCCCCGGGCCCCCCAGGTTCTCACAGCCCCCTCTCCCCAGACCCCAGACTTGGCAGATTAAACACAAGTAAAGGGGCCACCGCCCAGACGCACAAGCACGCGGGCAGGACCCAGACCACCCCAGGGCGCCGTGCGCAAGCAGTCCCCGTGGACGCGGGCCGCCACGCACACCGGAGCCTTCCAGCTGCTCGCGCGTGCACGTGACCCTGCCGCCTCTGCAGCCCTGAGGGGTGGCCTGCGGCTCCGTCCCTCTGAACCCACTTCCTTGTCCTCTTTTTCCCACTGACGTGAACCCTGTTCTCCCAGCACAGCTGCCCGCAGCGATGTCATCTGAGTTGCCCAGAGGTCTCAAAGGGACCCTAGAATGACCACCCTCCTCTGCGGACGCCACGGGGAGGACGGGGCTCGGTGTCTGTCTCGGATGACACTTCCGGTCCTTCAGACTTGAGCCTGCGTACTCGGGTCCCACTTCCAGGGGACAGCCCCACCGACGCCTGGGATCCCGGGTCCCGCTTCCGGGGGACAGCCCCGCCGACGCCCGGGATCCCGGGTCCCACTTCCGGGGCACAGCCCCGCTGGATGCCCGGGATCCCAGCGACGCCTGGTTTGCTCCAGGCCAGAACGTGCTTCGGGTCACATGCCTGGACGCTGGCTGCTCTTTGGCAGCTAAGCAAGTGGGGCTGTGGCTGACGGAAAGGCTGCGACTCGGAAGACGGTCGTGCCCCTCTTTCCGGAGAGCAGCTGAGCTGTGACGTGGCAGGAGGGTCGCCGTGTGCCGGTCACCGTGGCGCCCCTGGAGCCGTATGCAGCCGTGCGCTGAAACGCACGGCGTGTCTCCCGGGACGTGTGGCCCGAGCGCTTGGCGCTGTGGCCTCCTAGACTGAGAAGGGCGGGTGGTGACACAGCAGCCCCGTCTCGCCATCGAGGCGCCTGACCAAGCCCTGATGTCAGCTCCTCCGGCACCAGGCCCTTCGGACTCCGCCTCCAAGTGCTTCCACTGGTCTCGTACCTCCAGCCACGGATCGGCCCGCACTGGCCACCGCCGGCTCCGACCTGGAATCCCACAGCAAGCTTCCGCGCCCCGTTCTGGGCTGGAGTAGTTCGTTTTAGGACGAGTCCGGTCTCTCGCTTGTCTGCTGAAAACCCTGCCGACACCCCCCGGCCCTCAGCAGGACACCAGGCCCCGTGGCTCATGGGAGTGTCACGCCCCTGCCGCTCCCTCTGGGCGGCCTCCTGGCTGCTCTCAGGTGAAAGAGTTCCAGAGTTCTCTACACGGGAGCCACCCACGTCTGCCCCCAGGCCTGGCTCCTCCTCACCCCTAAGTCTCACTCACGCGTGTCACCTTCTAAAGGACACCTCCTCGGTCCGCTCTGTCTGAACTGCCTCCCACTGTTCTGTCACACCTTCCGTGCCACGTATCAAATGTCACTAACCACTTCTTTTTCTCTGTTGAGTGTGCCCTTCTCCTACTACGCTGTGACTCTCCAGGAGTGGGGACCGTGACGATCTTGCCTATCGCTGTATCCCGAGCAGCCAGCACGGCATCTAGCACGTAGATGTCCAGTCAATACGCTCAGTTCGTAAATGAAAATGCCGGAAGGCTGTGTGAGAGTTAAGACCGTGGGGGTCTGGGGCAGGCAATGTACGATGGGCCGGGGGGGGGGGGGGGG
>PVJL010017591.1:0-17857 GCA_004026885.1 Lyroderma lyra
AATGGCCAGCAGACATATGAAAAAATGCTCACCCTCATTAGCTATCAGGGAAA
This sequence comes from Lyroderma lyra, assembly GCA_004026885.1. NCBI lineage: Eukaryota > Metazoa > Chordata > Mammalia > Chiroptera > Megadermatidae > Lyroderma > Lyroderma lyra. The sequence goes on from PVJL010017591.1 coordinate 54, forward strand.
TGCAAATCAAAACCACAATGAGATACCACCTCACACCTGTGAGAATGGCTATTATCAACAAGACAAGGAATAACAAGTGCTGGAGAGGATGTGGAGAAAAAGGAACTCTGGTACACTGCTGGTGGGAGTGCAAACTGGTACAACCATTGTGGAAGACAGTGTGGAGGTTCCTCAGAAAATTGGGAATGGAGCCACCATTTCACCCAGCAATCCCCCTTCTGGGGATCTACCCAAATAACCCGAAAACCTTTATCTGCAAAGACTTATGTACTCCAATGTTCATTGCAGTGCTGTTCACAGTGGCCAAAACATGGAAACAACAAAAGTGCCCGTGACAGATGACTGGATAAAGAAGCTGTTGTACATATACACAATGGAATATTATTCAGCTATAAGAATAGATGAAATATTGCCATTTGAAACAAAATGGATGGACCTGGAGATCATCATGCTTAGTGAAATAATCCAGAGAGGAAAAACAAAGAACTGTATGACTTCACTCATCTGCAAAATATAAAACTGAAAGCAAAGAAAAAAGGAATGAACAAAGAAATAACCCATGGACACAATCAATAGTTTAATGTTTATTTGGGGACGAGTGGGTCAGGAAGGGGACAAAAGGGAGTGGGTGGGAGAGGACTGGGGGAAGCTAAATATAAGGTGATGGAAAGAGAAGTCACATTAGGTGGTGAACTTATTATACATCAAGTTGACAATGCACCGTAAATTGTATTCTTGAAACCTATGTAATCCTTGCTAACAGATGTCACCCCAATAAGTCTAACAATAAAAATGAATTAAAATGAAAAAAAAAACCAATGCCTTCAAATTTTACTACAAAACTACAGTAATCAAAACAGTATGGTATTGACATTAAAACAGATACATAGATCAATGGAATAGAGAGCCCAGAAATAAATCCTCATTTAAATGTTCAATATCTACAACAAAAGAGGCAAGACTATACAATGGATTAAAGACAGTCTTTTCAATAAGAGGTTTTGTGAAAACTGGACATATACAAGCACACACAAAAAAAGAAACTGGATCACTTTCCTACACCTTATAAAAAATAAACTCATACTGGATTAAAGACTGAAATGTAAAATCTGAAATCATAATAGTCCTATAGGAAAACATAGGCAGTAAACTTTTCGACACTGCTCCTAGCAATATCTTTTTGGATCTGTCTCCTCAGGCAAGGCAACAAGAAAAAACAAACAAATAGGAATACATCAAATTAGGAAGATTTTTCACAGAGGAAGAAACCATCAACAAAATGAAATGACACCCTACTGACTGGGAAGAGATATTTGAAAATGATATATCCAATAAGGGGTTAATATCCATAATATATAAGGGATTCACCAAAACAAAACAAGAACAATTGGATTAAAAATGGACCAAGGAGCTAAACAGATACCTTTTCAAAGAGGGCATATAACAAACTATAGAAATGATCCCTGAAAGTATAGTCATACATCAAGTTGACAATGCACTGTAGAATTGTATGCCTGAAACCTATGTAATCCTTGCTAACAGATGTCACCCCAATAAGTCTAACAATAAAAATGAATTAAAAAAAATAAAAAAAAAGAGGGCAGATAAATGGCCAATAGATACATGAAAAGATGTTCAACATCACTAATCGTCAGGGAAATGCAAATCAAAACCACAATGAGATATTACCTCGCCCTGTCAGAAAAGTTATAATCAATAAATCAACAAATAACAAGTGCTGGCAAAGATGTGGAGAGGAGGAAAGGGAGCCCTGATGCACTACTGTTAATGGGAGTGTAAATTGGTATAGCCACTATAGAAAACAATAAGGAAGTTTCTCAGATTTAACATATGACTCAACAATTCCACTTCTTATCCAAAGAAAACAAAACACTAACTTGAAAAGATATATGCACTCCTATGTTCATTTGAGCATTACTTACAATAGCCAAGATATGGGAGTAACCTATGTATCCATTAACAGAAGAATGGGTAAAGAGGATGTGATTACATAACACAGATTGGAATATTACTTGGCAACATAAAAGAATGAAATGTTGCCATTGCAACAACATGGATGAATCTAGAGGACATTATGCTAAGAGAAATAAGTCAGACTGAGAAAGACAAGAACCATATGATTCTACCTATATGTGGAATATAAAAATCCAAACAAATAAGTAACAGAAAAAAGAAATAGACTCATAGAGAGAGAGAGCAATTTGATGGTTTTCAAAGTAGATGGAGTGGAGGGATAGATTAAAAAAAGAAAGGAAGGTATGCACAATTAGCTTTTTGTGAGCTAGTGTAAGCCAGCTCTACACAATACTGCAGTTACATTTATATGCCTATGTATCTGCTCAAATGTCCCTAGATATGCAGGGTTGCTTATGTTTCTTTAAGAATTGAATAGTTTAGTGGTTTCCAGAGGGTAAAAGGGCCAGTGGGGAGGGAGGTGACATTAAATATATGGTGATTGAAGGACAACTGACTCTGTGGTGAGCACACAATGCAACATATAGATGATGCCCTGTAGAATTGTACACATGGAACATATGTAATTTTACTAACCAATGTTACCCCAATACATTAATAAAAAACAGTATTTTCACATATGTCTGAGAAAATATTTGCATTGAGAAAGGTTACAATGACATAATTAAAGAAAAAACAAAACAAAAAATGAAGTTCTAGTTCTAATTCTGAACATATACTAGAAAAAAAAGACTATTGTTGAATGCTGGTGATTGGGGTGTTTCAACCCTTTGAAAACATGAACAGCCTGAATTATTGTTGAACCAAGGCCTGTATTATCTCGTTATCATACAAATTCCAATAGAAAACGGTGATCAAATAATTAGGTTGCTAAATCCACATAGTATTTAACCCTCAAGTTTAAATATATAACCTACCCCCCCAAAAAATAATAGAAAAGTATAAGGAATGAAAAAGTTAACCATAAACCATAAACATGCAAAATAAACATTATGAACAATTTTATAAAAGAAAGCCAGACAACATATTATAGTTAGAAAACAGCACAGAAAAGATATATCTGATGACCACAAAACACTAATACACATAAAGAAAATATCCATGCTATCACCACTCGTCAAGTAACAATATTGGGTTTTCGATTCTGTTCCATTGATCTGTGTGTCTGTTCTTCTGCCAATACTAAACTGTTTTGATTATTGATGCTTTGTAGTATAGATAGAAATTGGGGAGTGTGATGCCTCCAGCTTTATTCTTTTTTCGTAGGGAATCCAAACTGGTATAACCACTGTGGAGAACAGTGTGGAGGTTCCTCAAAAAACTAAGAACAGAATTACCATATGACCTGGCAATCCCTCTTCTGGGTATCTACCCAAATAACTTGAAATTTTCATTCCACAAAGATACATGTATCCCAATGTTCATTGTAGCACTAATTTACAGTGGCCAAGTGATGGAAACAACCAAAATGTCCTCTGATAGATGACTGGATAAAGAAGTTGTAGTACATTATACAATAGAATACCACTCAGCTATAAGAAAAGGTGAAATAGGGCCATTTGTGACAACATAGATGGATCTTGAGATCATCATGCTAAGTGAAATAAGCTGAACAGAAAAAACCCAAGAACTACATGATTCCACTCATATGTGGAACATAAAATTGAAAGCAACAAAGCATCAAACCTCATGGACACAGTCAATAATTTAGTAATTTAGTTACTTGAGAATAGGGTGGAGGAGAAGGGACAGGGACACAAATGTATAGTGATGGAAATAGAACTGACTCTGGGTGATGAACTCGTAATACAACACACAGACGATACATTGTAGAACTGTACCCTGGAATGTGTGTAATTTCTTTGCTGATCAATGTCACCCAATAAATTTAACAATAAAATCTGAAAGAACAAAATAAAAACCAATCCTGTCAGCACCTCAGAGGGCCCCTTCACAATGGTTCCTTTCAAATAAATCCCCTCTCTGACTCTGACACTTAGAGTAATAATGTCTTGCTCATGTGTTGCTTTTATACTTCTAGTCAATGTATACCTAAACAACATGGTTTTGTTTTGAATTTTATTGGATTTGATCTAATTGGATTTGGAATCTTATGCATCCTTTTGTCTTGCTTCTTACTCAGTAATACTTTTTAAATATTCATTCACCTTGCTATGCATGTCATTCCTTTTCTCTGATGTATAGTATTGTGTAATTGTGCAGCAATTTATTAATCTATTCCCCCTCCAATTAATATTTCCATTATTTTCAGTGTTTGTTTGTTATAATAAAAAACTGCTATGAACATTGTCACATGTCCTTAGAAGTCTCTAGAGTATATACCTGAGAATGAGATTGCTGGGTCATAGAATATATATTTAAATCCTTTTGGTGAATTCAATCTTTTATCACTATAAAATGCTAACTCTCTTTACTTCAGTGATATTTTTACTGTGAAGACTATTTTCTTTTATATTAAAAACACTGTTTCAGTTTTCTTTTGCTTAGTACTTTCATTATATATCTTTTTAACCAACATTTTAATAATGTCAATTTTTTATATTCATGCTTTAGAAGTGTCCCTTATGAAAAGTCTATAATTAAATTTTCTCCAATCTAAAAATCTTTATCTTTTAACTAAAACATTTAATCTATTTACATTTAATGTAATCACTGATATATTTATATTTAAACCTACTGTTTTATTTTGTGCTTTCAATTTACCTGCTTGTTTCTTCTTCCTTCTTTTCTTTCTTTGGATTTACTTATTTTTTTTAGGACTTTGTATTTTCTTTATTAATTTAGAAGTTGTACAGTGTATTTTCATTCTCTTGTTTATCCTAAAATTTACAACACACATCCTTGGCTTATCAAAGTTTACTAATGACCAATATTTTTATGCTCTTCCATGACACTACAAAGCTTTTGCAACACTTTAATGCATTTACAACACTCATGACTTTTATTCCTTTGTTATCATGTATTTCAACTCTATTATTTTAAACTCAAGAAAATGTTTTATTACATTGTTAATGTACATTTACATTTAATCAAATACCACCTAAGTTTTTCATTTCTTCTTGCATTTGTGACCTTGTGGCTGGGAAAATTTTCCATCTACTTGAAGTACATCCTTTAGAATTCTTTTCTAAGTATGCTGGTGTTAAACTCCTAGTTTGATTGTCTGAAATGTTTTCTTTTTCACTTTTATTCTATTTTGAGCAGAAAAATAATTTATTAAATTAATAGTGGAAATAACTCAGATGCCCATAAACAGAATGGGTAAATAAATTGTAATATAGTCAGACAATGAAATATGAAAATAGGAAAAAACCCAAAACACTGATAGAGAGAGCAACATAAATATTTCTCACAGACATATTACTGAATAAAAGAAGCCCAAGAGTAGGCACTGAACATCTACTGCATATTTCTATTTATATTAAGTTCAGAAACAGGCAGAATGAATCTATGGTATTAGTATCAGGACAGTAGTAACTTTTCATGGCAAAAGGACTGCAAGAGTACATGAGGGTTTGTGCTGCTGGTTACAAGGTGTGCTCAGTGTGAGATAATCACTGAGCTGTATACTTTCATATGTGTTCTTTTCTCTACATGTGCCTCAATGAGGGTCACACAGAAAGAAAATTAACAAGAAATTACCTAGGTATGTCAAAAAGTCACCAGTAAGTTCTGAAAAAGCAGGTTGGGTCCCAACACACTTCCCAAATGTTGCACAGGCATTGAATAAGCACATCTGTTACTGCCTCTGAGCACTAAATAGAGCTGATGGCTTGCAGAAGCCTCTGCCTGTATCATGGCATAACACTGGATTATTTATGCATGGTTATTTCTTATCTCCCTAACTAGCATGTGATTGCACTGCTGGCACAGAGTAAGCACTCAACATATACTTATTATATGTGATTGCCCCTGTATCTTTTCATAACTGAGCAAAATCTCACAGATGTATTCTTTTATCTTTATTCTTCATTTTTTTTTAAATATAGGTAGTTCCCTGGCTGGGAATCAAACCCAGCCGCAGCGTTGGCAGCGCCGAAGCCTAACCACTACACCACCAGGGAACTCCCTCATCTTTATTCTTAAAGGACATTTTTGCTTATTATGGAATTTAGGTTTGCAGTTGTTTTCTTCTACATTGGAAATACCTTTACATTGGCTTCTGGCTTCTAATGTTACATTTGAGAAGGCAGTTGTCAATCTAACTATGGTTTATTTTCAGAATATGTCTGTTTTCTCTGACTGATGTTTAAAAATTATTAAACTTCTCATTTTGAGTTAATTACAGATTCACATTCAGCAGCAGGAAAAAAATACAGAGAGATCCTGTATATAAATGTCTGCCTGCTTTTAAGATGATCTCTCTGCCTTTCTTTTTCTTCAGTTTTACAATAATATGGGCAGATGTGAGATTTCTTTTGACTTATGCTACTTGGAATCCCATGGGCTTATGTAATCCTAAATCTGTTATGGAAATTTTTTAGCTATTATCTAAATCACTTAATGATCTACCCATTCATTCCTTTCCTCCTGGGATTCTCACTCTGTCTTTACCTTCTCTCCTTTTTATATGTGTTCATGTAGACTGGATGACTCCAGTTAATTAGACATTCTCTTCAGCAGTGACTAATCTGCTGTTAAACTCTTTCATTTCATTTTTAATTTTGTTCATCAAATTTTTCAGTTCTAGAAGTTTCATTTGGTTCTTTGCTCAGATTTATTGTATCATTTTGGGGGTTCTCTCTTTCTGTAGATATTTTCAAGCTTGTTTTTAAAATTTCTCCTAACATAGTAATCAGTTGTTTTATATTTTGTGTGCAATAATTCTAATACCTTGCATCTTTGTGCCTGTGCTTCTGTTCCTTGCTGTTTATCCTGGTTCTTGCTGGTCCTATCTTATTAGTGTATCTGTTATCCTTGATTGTATATGAGCACTACTTAGGAATAATTACACACCTGGGATGATGGCACTCTCTCAAGAGGGGACTTTTGCTTGCTTCTGTCAGATGCCTTTGTGTACCACCTGTGCAAGACAACTTTAAACTAAGTGCAAGGCCTGAGGTTTTATAGACCCCTGAGAAGAATGCAAGCCTAGGGAGCACAACACACAATGACAGATTTACTTACAGTTCATCTTTACCCTGTAGGTGTTAACCTTTAGAATCCTCCCTTAAATTTGGGACTTATTTGTCACAGTTTCTGCCTTGAATGGGCCTAGGCTTTGACATATAGTTCCCTGGCCATTTGAAACCCCCAAGACCACACATCAATTTTATAGTTGCTTGCTTAATACCAGAAAACATTTTCAGGGCTAATGGGGTTTTGTATGCTTTCTTGGTACGTGACTTATCATAGATTTTTAGACTAAAATTTTCTTGCTATCTTGTTTGTTCTTTACTGTTTTCAAGATCTTTGTTTTTACTGTGTTCAGCTTTTTTTAGTAGGCTTCAATGGAAGGTTGGCCTCAGTTTGCTAACTTGCCACTGCAAGAATGTCTGAAGGCTCATCATTATTTTTTAGGGCTGCATAAACTTTCATCATGTGGATCTATCAGAATTTATTTAATCAATCTATATTGAAAAGATTGTTTTCAATCTTTTGTTGTTTGAATTAATGCTAGAACAAATAACCTTGCATATATTTCATTTTACATGAAGCCAGGCATTGTATTTCTTTCATTTTACATCCTTAACTTTGGGATATTGCCTAGCCCTAGCACATAGTAAGTGCTCAAAAATACTTGTTGAATATATGTAAGCAAAATGAAATGACAATTTTGCTTTATCTAATCTCGTATTTCTTTTGTGTCTTTGATAATACACATCAGCTGACTTTTCCTGTACATCAAATAGTAGTGGGATCTGATGGCCAAGTGTGATGCCATTTTATCTGTGCTTGTAAGAACACCACATCAACCCCCTCCCCCGACACACACACATGAAATGTGCATGTGCATCACCTTAGGAGAACAATAGAATCAATGAAGTTAAAAAGCTAACATTGAGTAGAATATCTAGAGTAATATTTCACTGGATTCTCAGAATGTGAATCACCTCACCTCAGCTCTTAATTAAAACCTTGCTGATAAGCTGTAAAAAGAGCCAGTACTCATCCCAAGTCTGAACAAACCAGTTCATGGTCTTCAATTTCATGTACAAGTAAAATGATACCAAACCTTGTCATCAATTTCTATGGGCCTGCCCTCATTGCTCATCAGATTATTTATTCATTTCTCAGACAGGAAAATGAAAGTTAATAAAGGGCAAAGAGGGGTTACATCAGAAGCATGGGGGCATGACAGGTCCCTCTGATTACTTCTGTTGAAATTACAACCAGTTGAACAGTTATAATTCAACGAAGGATTCCCTGCTCAACACACAAACATGTCTGAGAGATCCATGTATTGAAACATCTGAAGGTGGGTGAACCACAGTGAACAGGGAGGAGGGGAGGGAGAAAAGAAAAGACAGGGGCCATAAGGGATGCAGCCTGCAGCTCACTGCAGGTCTTGGGAGAGGCGAGGAATTGCAGTGTGCACCCTCTGCAGCTCTGAGCATTCCTCTTTGAGTGATCAACACATACTGCAGCTGAACCCAGTGATGGGGCAGAGAGTGAATACAGAGGTGTGACAGCTGTGGTCTAGGAGCCACCATTGCCAGGCAGAAAAGAAAGCCATGGAGCCTGGCTACCTTCCCCAACTCTCCCAGAGTTAGCAGTAGGCTCCAAAAGAAGCTGTAGAAATGAATGTGGTAACAGAGCAGAGTATCTACAGCCCTGAGAACTGGAGAGAGAGTTTCTGAGTGGCAGAGGCAGGCTGCAGTTAATCCCAGTGACAGGGGTGGAGAGACAGAAGTGAGGCATTTGAGGTTTGGCAGATGCCATTACTGGGAGGAGAACAAAGCCATAAAACAACAGTAGCCTCTCCCAGCCCCAACACATCCCTGCTGATCCCAACAGGGGCACTTCAGATACCTCTGACAGTGCAGACTGCATCTGGTCTCAAGGGGCAGCACCAGGATTTCACATGCTTGGAACTCTTATCACCCACCATATTCTCCTACAGGGGTGTTGTGCTGAGACAGAGAAGAGCTGGTCACAGAGGAAACACCCACCTCCCCAGGAAATACAGAACATTTTTCTGCCCACAAAGAAATCCAAGAAGCTGAAGAAGTGTAAGAGAGAATAAAACATTTGCATTCCAGTTCCACCCAATGGAGGAAAAAAAGACCTCTCCTTATCAACCTGCTAAAAGAATATCACCCTTAAAAAAACAATAAAAAAGCAGAGTGCATTGCTATAAATGCATAGGCAGAGAAATAATCCATTAAATACTATGAAAAACCAAGGTAATAAGGCAGGTCAGAAAGAAAATAAAAAATTCCCCCAAAATAAATGTAAAGACATGGACATATGTGATTTAAAGGATAGAATTTAAGATTGTAGTTCTGAAAAAATAAGATGCAAGAAAAATCAGATAGGCAGTTTAATGAACTCAGAAATATGATCAACGAACAAAAGCAGTACTTAATAAAAATGATTGAAACTTTAAAGAACTTAATAAAACAGATAAAGGATGAACTAGTGAGCTTAGGAAATAGAACTGACTACATGGAGGAAAGAATCAGGGATATTAAGATAGGAATCTAGAAATGACTCAGATGGAAGAAGAGAGAGACTTGAAAGTAAAGAAAAACAAAAGAACTCTACAAGAAGTATATGACTATATTAGAAAGAGCAATATAAGAATAATGGGTATACCAGAAGGAGAAGAGAGACAGAAGGGAACAAAGAGCCTATTCAAATAAAGTTGATGAAAATTTCCCAAATCTATGGAAAGAACTGGATTCTTGAATCCAAGAAGAAAACAGAACACCTAATTATCTCAATCCAAAAAGGCCCTCTCCAAGGCATGTATATTAAAACTGTCAAGAAAATGAATAACAACAAAAGAATTCTCAAGGCAGCCAGGAAAGAAGACAGTAACTCACTTAAACAATCCCATTAGATTATCATCAGATTTTTTAAGCAGAAACCTACAAGCTAGGAGGAAGTGAAATCAAATATTCATAAAGCTGAAAGACAGAAATTACTAGCCAAGAACAATACATCCACCACAGTTATCCTTTAGATATTAAGTAGAAATAAAGGCTTTTCCAGACTTACAGAAGCTGGGGATATTTTCCACAAGACCCATTTTACATGAAGTACTAAGGGAGGTTATTCTACCTGAGAGAAAAAGACAAAAAAAAAAAAATACAAACTATGAGTTAGATAACAAATAAACAGACAGAAGCAGGAAATTGCAAACCCTATTCAAAATAGAGCACTGTACACTTAAATATAACATAAAGATTAAAGGAGGTAAAAACATAAAAGAGACAAACAAAACAAGACAGTTGTTATTACAACTTGGAAATGAACTCACAGAATAAATAGGGATAATTTGTGACAATAAAAACAAAAAAAGGGAATGGGTAAAGGTCTGAATCTGCAAAGGGGAATGGAGATAAGATGCATGCAAAAGAAAAATATTGCATATATGAAACTTTCTTTTAAGTAAACTTAATAGTAGTCTCCCAAAAAATTCCAGCACTGAGACATATAACAAAAAAACAAGCAAACAAGCAAACAAACAAAAATAGGAAAGAAAAGAAAAGAAAAGAAAAAGGGGGAAAATCATTGAATACTACCAAACTAAAATAATAGATAGAAATACAGGGCAAAGAAACAATGAAGATACAGAGCTACCAGAAAAGAAAAGATAAAATGGTGATAGGAAACCCTTGTACATCAATAATCATCCTAAATATAAATGGACTAAACTCACCAAGATAAAGACACAGGGTAGCAGGCTGGATCAAAAAACAAAACCAAGCCATATGCGGGGGGACCCCCAAAAACCCAGAATTTATTTATAAAAAATTGCTTAAATGTTTAAACTTCAGTGCAGGCAAATGTGTTGTCATGCTGCACGCTGTTCATGTAAATCATCAAATGGGCAAACACATCGAAAGACTCTCAAAAAAAAAAAAATATCACCAAAGCCAAATGCAGCCTCTCTCAACAATGCCAGCTGGTACACTGAGGAAGATGGGTTCCTAAAACACTCACCTAGAGCAGGTAGCCTGTACTTCAAGAGGCCCACCCTCCAAAATATATTTCTTACGCTGCCATCAGGAGACACATCTCAGCTGCAAGGGCATACAGACTCAAAGTAAAAGGGTGGAAAACAATACTTTAAGCAAATGTCATTCAGACAAAAGCAGGTGTAGTCGTACTTATATTTGATAAATTAGATTTCAAGATAAAAAAGGTAAGAAGAGACAAAGACAGACATTTTGTAATGATAAAAGGGGACAATACATCTAGAAGACATAATACATCAATATATATGCACCCACTCATTGGACACCAAAATATATAAAACAACTACTACATTAAGAGAACTAAAGGGAGAAACTGACAAAAACACGATTATGTAACAGGACTTAAATACTGAATTGACAGCTATGGATAGATTATTCAAACAGAAAATCAGTAAGGAAATATCAACCTTAAATGACACATTAGACCAAATGGACATAACTGACATTTACAGAGCCTTTCATCCCAGAACATCAGATTATACATTCTTCTCCAGCATACATGGAAAATTCTCAAGAATAGACAATATGTTGGTACCCAAAACTAGCCTTAACAAATTTAAGAAGATGGAAATCATACCAAGCATACTCTTGACCACAATGCTTTAAAATAGGAGATCAACTGCAAAAAGAAAGTGGGAAAAAAACCACAAAAACATGGAGACCTAATGACATGCTACTAAAGAACAACTGGGTCAAAGAAGAAATAAAGGATAGATCAAAAGGTACTTACAGAAAAATGAGAATGACAGTGCAACATCTTAAAACTTTTGTGATGCAGCAAAAGCTGGAATAAGAGGAAAGTTTATACTATTACAGGCCTATCTCAAGAAACAAGAAAAATTCTAAATAAACAACCTAACATTACATCTTAAAGAACTAGAAAAACAAGAAGAAATGAAATTCAAGCTCAATAGAAGGAAAGAAATGATAAAAATTACAGAATTAATGAAAGAGAGAACAAACAGAAAATAGAAAAAAAATGCAACAAAGAGCTGGGTATTCAAAACGTCTAATAAAACTGACAAACCACTGGCTATACTTACTAAGGAAAAAAAGAGAAAAGACTCAAATAAAATTAGAAATGAAAGACCAGAAGTTACAACAAATGCCACAGACATATATAGAGGATCATATAAGAATACTATGAAAAACTACATGCCACCAAATTCAATAACCTAGAAGAATTGGACCAGTTCTTAGAAATATATAACCTTCCTAGACTGAATTGTGAAGAACTGGAAAAATCTAAATAGATTAAACAACAGTCAGGAAATTAAAATAGTTATTAAAGAATACTCCTCAAAAAATAAAAGTCCAGGACCAGATGGCTTCACTAGTGAATCCTTCCAAATATTCAAAGATTTAATACCTGTCCTCCTCAAACTCTTCCAAAAAATTGAAGAAGATTCAATGAATCCTAATTCATTTTATGATGCCAACATTATCCTGATACCAAAACCTGGCAAGGATAACACACACACAACAAAAGAAAACTGCAAGCTCATATCTCTGATAAATACAGATACAAAAGTCCTAAACGAAACACTAGCAAATTATATATAAAAACATATTAAAGAGAGTATACATCACAATCAAGTGGGGTTCATTCCAGGGACACAGGATGGTTCAACAAAGGCAAACTGACCAATGTGATATACCACCTAAACAAAATAAAGGATAAAAGTTGTGTGTTCACATCAATAGATCCAATAAAAGCATTTGACAAGATACAACATCTATTCATGCTTAAAACACTTAATAAAATAGACACAGAATAAAAGTACCTCAATGTGAAATAAAGGTCATGTAGCACAAACCCTCAGCTAATTACCATACTTATTAATGAAAAACTGAAAGTTTTTCCTCTAACATCAGGAACAAGACAAAGAGGCCATCTTTCACCACTGTTAATCAACATAGTATTGGGAGTCCTAGACTGAGTAATTAAACAAGAGAAAGAAATAAAAGGCATCCAAATTGGGAATGAAGAAATCACATTGTCACTCTTTGCAATTGACATGATTCTTTATATTGAAAATCCTAAAGACTCCACCAAAAAGCTATTAGAAACAATAAACAAACACAGTAAAGTCGCAGAATACAAAACTAATGTACAAAAATGCTGTTGTGTTCATATATATCATCAGTTCCCAAGCAGTGGTACAAGTAAACCTGGAGGTATGTGCTGGGCCATTCAAGGGTATGCAAAAAATAATCAGTAATGGGAAAAAAACTAATAAAGTAAATTACTACAAAACATTTGTTATGGAACAATAAATGTTATGTTTGAATCACCATTAATGGAGACACTTTAAAATTAGTTCACGTTAGCGAATGATGATTGCTGAGGGCATGGCTATGGACCCTTTCCCCAAATCGCTCTTCTACCAATCATTATGCACAGTTTCAGAATAATCCAACATTTGCAACATTTTTATTAATAGAACTCCCCCAAACATATAAATACATCTGTAGCCAGACTGTTTCATCAGTTTAGTTATAAATTGAGTTAAAGTGCATTGTTGTTAATTATGATTCCTCTCAAGTAGTTTTTAATTTAATGTTTAAAAACTTGATAATCATTATCAATATTTAACTGTGTTGTGAATATTGTAAAATTAAATATGTGATTTGTACTCTAAGTGCAGTAAGTTTTCTTTACTAACTTATTACCTCATTTTCACTATTTTACATTAAGATAGGCACTGAACAGAAATGTCATTATTTAAAAACAGCTGTTATAAAAACAAGGGGCATAATTTAGAGAAATGGGTTTAAAAGGCATACACAAGTGGAAAAAAGTTGGAAACCACTGATATACACTAACAATAAAATTTCAGGAAAAAAAACAACAATTCCTTTTGCAATTGCAACTAGAAGAATAAAATACCTAGAAATTAACAAAGGCTATGAGGGACCTTACACTGAAAACTGTAAGGCACTATTTAAAGAAATTGAAGAAGACACAAGAAGTGGAAAGATATTCTATGTTCATAGGTTGGAAGAATCAACATAGTTAAAATGGCCACAGTACTCAAAGCAATATACAGATTCAATGCAATCCCCATAAAAATACCAATGACATTTTTTAAGGAAACAGAACAAAACAAATCACCAGATTTGTATGGAAGCACAGAAGACCAGAAAGAACCAAAGCAATGCTTTGAGAGCCAAAGAAATAGAACAAGGCCAGAGGTATATAAATTATACTACAAAATGACAATAATCAAAACAGCATGGTATTGGCAGAAAAAGAGATACAGAACAATGGAGCAGAATTGAGAACCCAGAAATAAACCCACATATTTTTGGTCAAATAATTTCTGGAAAAATATCCAAAAATCTCCATATAATGGAGATAAGAAAGCCTCTTTAATAAATGGTGCTGAGAAAACTAGAAAGTCACACACAGAAAAATGAAAACAGACTGCTATTTCTTACCATACACAAAAATTAACTCAAAATGGATCAAATACCTAAATAAAGGATCTGAAACAGAAAAATGCAGAGAAGAAAACAGAGATACTAAACGTATGGACCTTAGTTTTAGAGAAGATTTTATTAATTTGACCTTAAAGGCATGGGAAATAAAAACAAAGATAAATGAATGTGACTACAGCAAACTAAATAGCTTCTGCACAGCAAAAGAAACCATCAATGAAACATAGAGGCAGCCAAGTGAACAGGAGAAGATATTTGCAAACAAAACTTCTAATAAGAGGCTAATATCCAAAAAGAGCTCATATAACTCAACAACAAAAACAAACAACCCAATTAAAAAATAGGTAGAAGACCTGATCAGACACTTCTCCCAAGAAACCATGCAAACAGCCAACAGGTATATGAAAAGATTCTCAGCTTCACTAGGTATTATGGAAATGAAAATCAAAACCGCAATTAGATACCACTTGAATTGGTTAGAATGGCATCAACAACACAAGTATTAACAAGTATTGGAAAGATGGAGAAAAAAGAACCTTTACACACTGGTGGGGGGAATGTAAATTGATACATCCATTGTGGGAAACAGTATGGAGGTTTCTCAAAAAATTAAAAATAGAGCTGCCATACATCCCTGCTATTCCACTTCTGGATATTTATCCAAAGAAAACAAAAATAGTAATTGGAAAATACACATGTACCGCTAGGTTCATTGCAACATTATTTACAGTAGCCAAGATATGGAAGCAACCGAAGTGTTCACAGACAGATGAATGGTTAAAGAAGACTTGGTATGTGTATACAATGGAATATTACTCAGCCATAAAAAATAAAATATTGCCATCTGTGACAATATGGATGAATCAAGTGTATCACATTAAGTGAAGTTAGAGAGAAATAAATACCTTTTGATTTCCCTTATGTATGGAGTCTACAAAAAAGAAACAAATGAATAGATTAAACAAAACAGAAACAGACCCATAGATTTAGAGAACAAGTTGATGGCTGCCAAAGGAGAGTTGGGTTGGAGGAATGGTTGTGTAGGGGAGGCTATTAAATCAAGTAAAAATGAAGCAAAAACACACATCCCTGACCCTCTAGCTCAACTGGACTTCCCAGAGGAAATCACTGCTTTGAGTGTGGCCTTTGAGACTATTTCCAAGTCTACAGGACAGATGGATTCACATACATATGTATATTCATGGATGCACATGTTTTTACATAATTATAACTCTGAACATATTACTTTGAAACTTATTTTTGTTTTTGTTTCCATTTCTGTGTGTGTGTGTGTGTGTGTGTGTGTGTGTGTGTGTGGTTCCCTGGCTGGGAATCGAACCCAGACCATGGTGTTGAGAGCGCCAAAGCCTAGCCACTACACCACCAAGAAACCCCAACTTTTTTCAAACAAAGGATATTTGATACCTCTTTCCATGTCTTTCTCATTTGAAAAAAAAGACTGACTACAGGATCTTACATGCAGAGATGTAAGGTAATGTAGATAAGGATTCTCTTAGACACTGGGAGTGTCCAGGGTTTTCTCTTTCACGACATTCCTCAGCAAATGCCCCCATTGGTGCCTCTTTGTGAGTTCAAAAGGGGCTAAGCTGATCTCTGTCTACCATCTGGCAGGAGCATGCCTTTAAACTGGGAGTGACCCTGGAGAAGGTCAGGTCAGAGAAGAATGAGCTATGCTGTCTACCCAAGGTCAGAGTGAGAAGAATAGAAATCTTGTCATGTCCCAGCTGTGGGCAAGTCCTGCATCAAGTCAACTGGGGTGCCAGGCCTCAGGTCTTAGTTCTCCTTTTATCACAAACTATTTTTATTTTTATTTTTATTTTATTTTATTTTTTTATTCATTTTTATTGTTAGACTTATTGGGTGACATCTGTTAGCAAGGATTACATAGGTTTCAGGCATACAATTCTACAGTGCATTGTCAACTTGTTGTATAATAAGTTCACCACCTAATGTGACTTCTCTTCCCATCACCTTGTATTTAGCTTCCCCCCCTCCTCTCCCACTCCCTCCCCTTTCTCCCCTCCCTAACTCATTCGTCCACAAATAAACATTAAACTATTGATTGTGTCCATGGGTTATTTGTTTGTTCATTTATTTTTTCTTTGCTTTCAGTTTTATATTCCACATATGAGTGAAGTCATACAGTTCTTTGTTTTTTCTGTCTGGCTTATATCACTAAGAATGATGATATCCAGGTCCATCCATTTTGTTGCAAATGGCAATATTTCATCTTTTCTTACAGCTGAGTAATATTCCATTGTGTATATGTACCACAGCTCCTTTACCCAGTCATCTGTCGCAGGGCACTTTGGTTGTTTCCATGTTTTGGCCACTGTGAACAGCGCTGCAATGAACATTGGGGTACATAAGTCTTTGCGGAAAAAGGTTTTCAAGTTCTTTGGGTAGATCCCCAGAAGGGGGATTGCTGGGTCAAATGGTAACTCCATTCCCAATTTTCTGAGGAACCTCCACACTGCCTTCAACAGTGGTTGTAGCAGTCTGCACTCCCACCAGCAGTGTACCAGAGTTCCTTTTTCTCCACATCCTCTCCAGAACTTGTTATTCCTTGTCTTGTTGATAATAGCAATTCTCACAGGTGTGAGGTGTATCTCATTGTGGTTTTGATTTGCATTTCCCTGATAGCTAATGAGGATGAGCATTTTTTCATATGTCTGCTGGCCATTTGTATTTCTTCGTGGGACAAGTGTCTGTTTAGTTCTTCTGCCCACTTTTGAATTGGGTTGTTTGTTTTTTCGTTGTTAAGTCTTATTAGTTCCTTATCTATTTTATATATTAGACCCTTATCTGATGCGTTATTTGCAAATACTTTATCCCATTCAGTTGGTTGTCTCTTTGCCTTGTTGATGGTTTCTTTTGCTGTGCAGAAGATTTTTAGTTTGATATAGTCCCATTCATTTATTTTTGCTTTTACTTCCCTTGCCTTTGAGGACAGGTTCATGAAGTCTTCCTTGAATCCTAGCTCTATAAGTTTAGTACCAATGTTTTCTTCTATACAGTTTATTGTTGCAGGTCTTATATGAAGGTCTTTAATCCATTTTGAGTTAATTTTTGTATATGGAGAGAGTTCACAGCTCAGGTTCATTCTTTTGCATATGTTTTTCCAGTTTTCCCAGCACCACCTACTAAAGAGGCTGTCTTTTCCCCATTGTATGTTTTTTG
>PVJL010017592.1:0-17858 GCA_004026885.1 Lyroderma lyra
TTTTTTTTTTTTTTTTTTTTTTTTTTTTTTTTTTTTTTTTTTTTTTTTTTTTTTTTTTTTTTTTTTTTTTTTTTTTTTTTTTTTTTTTTTTTTTTTTTTTTTTTTTTTTTTTTTTTTTTTTTTTTTTTTTTTTTTTTTTTTTCTACCTTCTCAAGATAGAGGCTTAGAATAATGCTTTTTCCCCCCATGTATTATCAAGATTTTTTATTTGGTTTTCAATTACTTGCAACTAAAGGCATCCCATCTGATGGACTCCAGTTATAAAACACAGTGCTTCTCAAATATCAGTGCATGTGCAATTCATGTGGGAAGCTTGTTAAAGGTTTTGGCTCAGTAGGTTTGGTATAGGGTCTGGGATTCTGCTTTTCTAGCAAGTTCTCAGGTAATTCCAGTGATGCTGATTTGATACCTGCACTTTGAAAATCAAAGATTTAATAGCGGGAAAATCGACCACCACCACCACCACCAAAAGGCAAAATTGTTTGTATCAGAAGGTAAATGAATTATACATTCTATAAATCATCTCCTGGTTTGTATTTTTTATGATGTAGACATTTTGTGGCTTTGAAGGCTATTTGTGTTCTTTCAAACCAGAATTTTAATGTGTGAACTTAGCTTTGACATTCAAAACCTGTTTTAAAAATTCACTGGATTTGGCTTTGTACCTGTGTTCTAGTTGGCCAGGAATCCAGAAACACGATTTTCCGTCTCTCTTATCAACGTCAGTTAAGAATCTTGCAAAGGAAATCTCAGGTACCACCATATGTGGTGCCAAATGCTAAGAATAAAATGTTATCTGGGATAGAAATTAGTAGTAACTATTTTTTTTTCTTGTGGTAAGGACACTCAATGTGAGATCCACCCTCTTAATAAAATTTTAAGTGTATCATACAGTGTTGTCTACTAGAGGCGCAATGCTGTATAGCTGTTTTCAACGACATTCCTAAGTGATTATTCTTATTCAGTGGTAAATGGCTCATCAGCGTGAACTGGCGTCTGAACAAATGGAGAAGAACCTCAGAGATATGTTCCTTAATCTTACCGGTGGGCAGGTAAACACACGGGAGCTGGGGGTTTTGTTGCAATGCTATCACCATAAGAGAAGGCTGAAATCTAACGGAATTTGGCAAAGCATGTTGGCCTGTGTAAAGTCACCATCGAATCAGTCTTGAGAGGACCTATGTACACAGGAGATGCTAGAGTGAGTATGCAGATATTCCTAAGAGGCCCTGAGCAGCCATTCCTTCATTCTTGTTAACAGTACCCTTGTCAAGTTTGGGTAGCAAGCATTTGGGGATTTCATTCACCCCTAATAGATTGGCACTGCTTGGGGGACTCCAATTGACATAGGAGGGCTGTCCGGAAAAAAAATCTAGTCATCGTCAATAGAATGAGAATGGTTACATGGCTGGATGCTTTGTGGACAGCCCTCTTGATAGAAGCCTGGCTGCAGGGAGTCATTCAGAGGGCGGAGGAATCCCAGGACCTGGGCAGGAGACACTGCTTCTTTCTCTTACTAGGTGGTGTGAGCATCAAGGCTCTGAATCTGCGGTGGCAATTGTTGTGGTTAGGAATGGACACCCGAAGCCACGTGGAGGCCACTGAACAAAGACTGTGGATGGAGCTCACCCTGTAGGAAGCAGGCTAGAAGAAAAGAGAGAAATTGAGTGTTGACTGTATTACTTAAGCTTCTGGGGAAAGCCTGACCAGACACCATCCCTATTTATAAAATTGAATTCTAATTATAAATGCTATAAGCGAAGGGAATGCATTTAACTCTACATTGCTACATGTGTGTGTTTCAGCATAAAATATATTAGATGAGAAGTCTCAAAAGCAATCTAATAACAGCAAAATTCCCCGGGGAGAGTTATGGGTGCCCTGGGTTGAAAGGAAGGAGACCAATTAGAAAGACACCAAATCAAGCAGTAGCTGAACTCGGTAAGAGAAGAACAACTTTGGACAAAGAGATGTGAAGAGACGAGGAAAACCAAGGAAGGAGCATGTGGGACAGCAGGTGCACGATAGCAGAAACTCCATCAGCCAACATCTCCATCCAGGGTCTTCTGTGAAGTGGGACTGTCGATCCTCAGGATACGGGTTTGCCTATTGAAAATATATTAGTGACCATTTTAAAAGCTTGTCTCTCATACATGATGGAGATGAGCTCTGTCAGATCTGGAGTTGGTACCTACTTATTGGGGTGTTCTGGGTGAGAATTTCCTCAGGGTATTGGAAACCAGGCATGTCCAACCTGCGGTCCATGATGGCTTTGAATGTGGTCCAAATTCTTAAAACATTATGAGATGTTTTTGCAACTTTTTTTAAAAGCTCATCAGCTGTCATTAGTGTGAGTATATTTTATGGGTGGCCCAAATCAATTCTTCTTCCAATGTGGCCCAGGGAAGCCAAAAGTTTGGACACCCCTGGGATAGAAGCAAGATCCTACAGAATTACGGCAGGCCCATAAAATAATCCTGGCACTTCATGGCAAGGCCTCTCGAATTCACAGGGGTTATTATACATTGCCTCACAACATGATGTACTTTACTTCCAGAAACAGCCACAAAACTTTTGCCTCTGAGGTCAGGGTTGGGGCGTTGTGAGACTCATGAAACAATCACCTCACGAGGCCCAGAATCCCTTGTTGCTGCCATGAATTTCTCTTTCCCCTTTTCATGATGTACTAGGGACTGTGAGTACAGAACATGTTGTTAGTAGAAGCAAGTTTCACAGGCATCTAGATGTTCCTTCCGGGATGGGAGGCATTTGATCTGCAACAGTGGAAAAGAATATTTACTGTGGGCAAATGCCCTGGGGATACAAGCCCGTCTTCAGAAAGGATCCTTTCGGGCTCTTTATGTTTCTGTAAAAACAAACGAACAAACAAATGCAATGAAAGGAGAAGCACGTCCTGAAGAGCTGATGAGGGCTGTCCGGAAGAGATCCAGTCCCAAATATCTCTGTTTTTTGTATTACCTGGCTGGATACTTTCCGGACAGCCCTTGTGTAATCCTAAAGAGAGGAATTAAGCAATGAGAAGGCTGGTAGCAACGGTGACCCGCAAGGGCCTGCAGAGACGAGTCGTGGGTCCTGGCTGTCACTGCTCTTCCTGTCTCTCAAGGAACGGCGCCAAGTCTGAAACCTTAAACACTTTGCTAATTGGAGGATGTGGCCTTCAGGCCGAGGCGCCCGCTGGTCATTGGCACCATACTTGAAAAGAAACACAGTAACCTCTTGGGCTATAGTCTTTTATTTTTTTCCTGCTCTGAAGTTTTTATCCCCTTGTAATAGAATAATCAGATGGAGATCTGGTATCCCCCATTTTCTCCATCTTTAGGGATAGCCCTGACTCATATGGTTCCCAGAAGTTTTTATTAATCGTCTCCACTGTGGTGCTGCCTCCCAAGTGATGTCCATTCTACTCATTCTTGGACCACTCGTGGACATTTATGTGTGACTTGTTTCAAAACACGTTGGGCCACTGTGAAGAGTCTTCCTTGAGGTTTTTCTGGCTAATTGATACTTCCTCCTCTTAACGAGTCACTCCTTTCTCATCAAAGCTGCCTGGTTCATAGACCCCCAGCTGGCCCTGCTTTAAGAGCTGTGATACTAATGGCAACTTCGGCTAACCTGAGACACTTCCTCTGGGCAACCTTGTTGACCTTTATTTTGAAGTTTCTGACGAAGCAGTTCATTCTATCCATAAATAGCAAAATAGTAAGCGTAACCCTGAGCAAAGCCATTTCAGGAAATTGCTGACAATGAAATAAACTCATCTCAACTGGTCCCCTTTCCACACTGCCGGACACCGGTGTGTGCACGTGTGTGCGTGCGTGTGCGTGTGTATTCACCATTGTCCATTGAAATTCTCTGTCTATATTCTTTCAGATTTTCTGGACCGATGAAGGCCTCCTTACCGTTCAGTATTTAACTCCAGTCTCTCCGAATTTGACCATCTTCCTTTCATCTAAAATCATTACATAAAAGGGAGACCCTACTTTCAAAGGTTTACAATACAAATATGTAACAAAGCTTCGAAATAAACATGTAATACGATGGTGCAGCAAAATGAATAAATTCAGCCCACGTGAGCATCCCGTGTGACTTCAGCTGACGTGGCCTCCATGCTAATGAGGAGGAGGGGGTGAGGCGATCAGAGCTTATTGGGGCGTGGTGGTGGGTTGTAGACTCCTCTGCTCTCCTTTTAGAGGAGTATTTTAATGACAGGACCGTTAAGCCAGGATCTTATCCAAGTACAGTCTTCTGTCACACTTGGCCACGTTTTGTGTGCGTGTGTGCTGACATCTGACATACACTTTGGCCGATCCAGTGCATTTTCTGCAATCACACTGGCTGTCTACCGCTTGTACCTGAGAGGAAGGATCCTCCCCTCTCTGGGGCGGGAAGGACACAGCTGCAGGTGGTTTCAGGACGCCTCTGCCAGGCCCTGAAGGCTGCTATTCCTGGCAGCTGGGCCCCAGCTTCCTGTGCGTTATGGAGACAGGCCATCTTTGAGGGGAGGGTTCCTGCTGAGTTAAAGAGAAGTGAAGTACACTCGGCCCTGAACGACAGAAAGACTGTTCTGAAGGGGCCTCTTGCTCTGGACAGAAAAGGTGAGTGTGCCCAGACCTTACTAATGTCACTGTCCCCAGGGGAACGCTGAGCTTTTCATCTGCCCTCTGGGGTGGGGGGGTGAAGGAGGTGTTGGCATTTCACATTTATCTGCTGGTGATTGGGAAGGTACAGTTCCTAAGGAGAGCTCTTCACGGAGCTACTTCTTGGTATAGCTAGGAAAGAAAATGACTCATCAGAAAAAGCAACTATTTATGGGAAATTAGGGGGAAATGATTTAGCTGTTCTACTGAAAGTTTTTGGTAAATAGTCAATATTTTCAGCCTCTTAATCTGTATTGGCTCTGTGCCTATACACGTTATTTTCCTCGAAGCTAATGCATTTTGAGAAAATGATCCCTTAATATGATAAGCACCATTCTATTCAGCACAGAGCACAGAAGAGTCTGCACTCTGGTCCTATAGTCCTTCATCTCCCATTCAACTTCTATGTCACCATATGAGACCCAGAGCATCTGGTATCTGCTTTAATATTTTACTGGAAATAGGCTCTTTCTCTTATGTTCCCTAGTTTTTCCTCCCATCATCAAAAACTCAGTCATCTTTGCAAATCCATGCTCAACCGAAATCCTCTAAATTTCTAGTTGGAAAAATTTCTGTTCATCTTTCAGTTCCTTCCTTACTGACATGATTCACAACTCGTTCCTTAAGATTCACTTCTCTTTTGGCTTCTGTCAGTCATATCATCCTTTCTAGTGTTTCTTTTACCTCTGTGATCATGACTTCATAGCCTCTTCTTGGTTCACTCACCCCTTAAATATTGCTATGGAGAAGGCACCCGATCTTAGCCTTTTACCTTCTATTTCTTGCGTATTCCTTTTCTCCTCTAGTCGTCAAATGTCTACTGAGCTCTTCCAATAGACCAGCTCTACTCTAGGTGCCAAAGAGAAACACTAGATATATTTTAATAATAAAGCCAACAATATATCCAGATGGAACTACAATGGAGTGTAAAACAAAAAGAAATTAGTGGAAACTCCAGAGATTTGGGCCTGATTAACAAAAAGGGTCCATTTGCCATCACTTAATGTGGGCACCACAGCGAGAAGAGAATTTTGTTGTGGAAAAACAAAAGGTTCATAACAGACATGTAAGCTGAGGATGTGCTAGGGACTGAATGCTGGTGTCCCCCTAAAATGCATATGTTGAAGCCCTAATGTGGTGCTATTTGGAGATGGAGGCGACAGGAAGTAATTGGGTCATGAGAATGAGGCTCCCATGATGAAATCAGTGTCCTTATAAACTGAGGAAGAGGGCTAGTTCACCCTTTGTGTCTCTGCCACGTGATGATACAACTAGAAAGTAGCTGTCTGCAGCCAGCAAGAGGGTGCTCCTCAGGACGGACCTGGCGGGCACCTTGGTCTTGGACTTCCCAGCCTCCAGAACTGTGAGAAATAAGTGTTTCTTGTTTGCACCACCCAGCCAATGGTAATTTTTAAAATAGCAGCCTGAACTTAGACAGAACTTCCTTTAGAAAGCCCAACACAGATATTCGGGAAAGAGTTGAAGTGTTCTACATTGCAGACGTGCATGTTGGAGTCTTAGTGGTGGTCCTTAATGCTCTAAGACTGGTTGAATGCTGGTATTTAATGCTCTAATGACCAAAGACCTGAGGGTAGATACAGAAGAGAGCAGAATACAAAGCGCTGAGCTGTGGGGAATCGGGCTGCTACGTGTTGGGAGGAGAGAGCAGGACTTAGCCAAGGAGACTGAGAATGAATACTCTTGATATAGGAGGACAGCCGAGGATTTGGGGGACCTGTGAGCCAAATGACAGCCAGGAAAAAGGGACCAACCAGTTGAAATTTGGTGTTGGTCCAAAGAAAATAAGAACAGAGTGGATCATTGGATTCAGTCATTGGATGTGTCCCGGTCCCATGAGTCAGAACAGTTTTCGTGTGTGGTGGGGAGGAAAGCTTTCTGGGAGCGACGAGGAGCCCGTGAGTGGGAGGAAGAAGCACAGGCTGCCCCACAGGCCGAGGGCCGGCTCACTCACGCGCTCCTCTGTGGACGTGCTCAGGGCGGCCACGCTTACCTGCACCGGCCTGGCTTCTCTGTGCTGTGCCCACCACACCCAGGTCAGCCAACCCCGCCCTGGCCTTCCTGTTTCGCCCAACAGAGTTGTGCTTCCGTCGGAGTCAGCTCTCTGTCCATCTCTCTCCACGGTACATGTTATACAAAAAGACACAGACAGACACTGGTGTTAGGCATTTGTGCACCTGATCTTTATTCAAAAACGCACTAATTTACTCATTTTATTTTATTGTGGAGTGAAAGCATGAATTACTGAAGTTTTGAGTTTGTAGTCCAGGGAGAATGACGACATGATAAAAAACAGAGGAGAAACAAGGAGTCAAATCTGTGTCAGTGAACATTTCCATTTTAGCCACGTTGAGTGTTAGGTGAAAATAAGACATTGATGTGGGAAAGGTAGAGATGTGATGTTTCAGAGAGCAAGATTAGAGGTAGGGCACAGGTGAGAATGTATTTCTCCAATACTGATAGTAAGTAGCCAATAGCTATATCACTAATAGAGAAATATTATAGAGCACAAATATTTAACATTTATAAACATCTTATGTAAACAAAATCACAAAAAGAATTACTCTAAGGGCTTCTTGTTTGCTTCTTGAATGAAAGGACTCAGTAAAAATATGAATACTACATGTTATTTAAAGTAAAATCTCCAGGATATTGTGATATTTATATAAAATTTCATGTATAGTTTTTAATGGGGACATTTTGAAACTTCAGCATTACAAATGAAACACATTTTAAATGGAGGGGTTGAATGTTTTTGCAAATAAAATTTTAGCATAAGTGATTTTGCCCCCATCATTTGGAATTATAAATGAATTTTTTGTTATATATTTAACTTTTTAATTTTATTCAGTAGTGATTTGAATTCAAGAGTGAAATTTCTCATGCTGTTTATTTAGCCTGTGCAGTTTAGAAATCAAACCCTAATAGTCTTAGTGCAGCTGAGCCCCATGAAGAGTTCTCTGAGTTGCTGAAATTTTCCACTTGGCTTTGTATGTGTAGGGTTTGCAGGTGTCCCTCAGCAGTAAAAGCACTGGTGATAATTGTAAACTGTGCTTATTAATATCATTAACCCGTGGCCAGATTCAGCTGTGACTGTCATCTTCTCCGCCCTCCAGAAGTGACAGTATTAAATTGTGCTAAGAATTCTTTACTTGTTCTGTGCAAACTAGTTTAGCATGTTTCCTCTCATTCAGCACATACCCAATAAATGCATTATATTTATTTAAATTTATGTAATATCGAATACCTACAAAACAGTGTGTGTCATATGTTTCTAAGTTGTGAAGCACAATATTGAAAATACAGGAAACCCATTTTCAATGCAAGAATTAGAACATTCTGGAAGCCATTGAAACAATTTGTATCTTCCTACCCAATTCTACACATTACCTTCTCTGAATGTTTTTGGAATGTTCAAAATTTCTTTATATTTAAATAATAAATGTAGGGATTTGTTTTTACTTGTTTTACTTGGTAGAGGTGAATGAGATACTATGAACAGGTTTGGATGGATTCCTCTCTCCTCATGCTAGGGAAGTGAGTCCATCCATATTCGAATCATCATTTAGCTTCTAGGGTTTAAGCTCTGATGACCTTTTGAGTGCAATTTGATTGATTATTACAATAGTAGATACCTATAGTGACAAGGTCTATACTAGATCCATTAAAATCAATTATCAAATTTTATACTATCTAATATTTATCATTAGCCATATGGCAAAATGATGGACATTATCTTTATTTCAAGGACTGGACTGTGGATGCTTAGGAAAGTTAAGTAACTTCCCCAAAGTTTTAGAGCTGGGAAATCTGAACCCACTATTCCTTTGGTGCAAACCTATGTTCTTTCTACCCTCGGGCACGTAACTTCTATCTTACATGATGGACTAGTAACAGAGCTTGAAGATGTGACTATAAATTTATTATTATGATCTTTTTCAAGACTTTACATTTAGTACTAGTGGCATCAACTTAGATAATGATTTTTTATATTAACACTTAAATTTATTGCATAAGTTTAGTGAGTATCAATTAATCTTTGAAGAAATGGGCTAATTGGTTATTTCATGTTTGGCACATTATCCTTTTTTTAATTAAATTTGCTGGGGTGACATTGGTTAGTAAAATTATGTGGGTTTCAGGTGTGCAATTCTGCAGTACATCGTCTATGTGTTACATTGTGTGCTCACCACCCAGAGTCAGTTCTTCCATCACCGTGTATTGACACCCCCCTCCTCCCCTACCCCCTCTCCATTACCCTCTGATAGCACATTGTCTTTCTAATTAGCCTTTTTCAGTATTCAATGTGGCACTGCAACACTTAAAACAATTAGCATTATTGGTGGTAAATTATTCTTTTAAAATACAGGTATGCCCATGCATCTACTAAATTTAAATACATTCACTTTTCAAAAAAGTCAAATTCAAGTAAATTGTTAAATGTGCTTGAAGTAAAGATACATAATTAAGTCCAAGGCTTTGATATGCATATTAAAAAGGTTGAGAATCTGGAAAAAAAATCACAAAACTAATAAGTCTTTATTCATGCATGGGTTTATTCATTTACTTTGTATTTTTAAAAATACTAATAATTACTATTTTAAGTGCCTATATGTATTAGGCACAGTTTGGTGGAACTTTACAGCCTGGATTGTGTAACGAATTGCCTTTTATTCTATTAAGGTTCCCATCAGACAGCTGCAGTAGACTCTCTGTTAACTGGCACTCAAGCAACCGGCACTCTTAACCAACTGGGAAAATGGATTTTGCCAGTTGCTTGAGATTCTGCTAGTTGCTTGAGGGTGCCGGTTAATGGAGAGTCTACTTACTGTATTTTCTCATGTATAATGCACACTTTTTGCCCAAATGTGTGAGGAAAAAAATAACGATGCACCTTATACATGGGTAATACTAATTTTGTATCTATATAAATGTTTCTAATCCTATTATTTATGCTTATGAGTTAAAAGTGTAACTCTAGAAATCTATAATGATATCTGTATGCAAAATAATACCCTGGAATATGATATCAGGTTTTTTATTGTTAAATTTATTGGGGTGACATTGGTTAGTAACAATTACAGAGGTTCCAGGTGTGCAATCCCACAGCGCACCGTCTGTGTGTTGCATTGCGTGCTCACCACCCGGAGTCAGTTCTTCCATCACCACATATATTGGCTCTCCCTCCCTCGACTCCCACCCCTCCAGACATTTCTTCCATAAAAATTTCAATAAATGTATCTGATGTCGCTTATCAGCCACATCTAGAGTATAAATATATTCCTGACCAGCATAATTCAAATACTATTTAACCACCCTTAATGAACTATTAAATGATAGACATATACATCATGGTATTTATGCAGAAGTTTTTAAAAAAGTTAATGCCTGTGCCTCAGAGTAAGTTGAAAACTTACATTCATGTGAAAATGTGTATAGCAGCTTTATTCACAATTGCTAAAATCTGATGTTCTTCAACAGTGAATACATAAGCTAATTGTGTTACATCCATAGAATGAGGTATTATTCAGCACTAAAAAGCATGGAGGAATCTTAAATGCATATTACCAAATAAAAGAAGCCAATCTAAGGTAAATATCATGTGATTCCAGCTACATGACAGTCTGGAAAAGGTAGAGCTGCGAAAGAACCGGTGGGGCAGGGGTTGGGGGAAAGACAGATAAATAGGCAGAGGACAGAGGGTTTTTAAGGCAGTGAAACTATTCTGCCTGACACTATAATGGTAGATGCATGTCACTGTGCTCTTGTCCAAACACCTACAATGTACAACACCATAAGTGACCTCTAATGGAAACTGCAGACGTTGGGTGACACTGATGTGGCCCTCTGGGAGAGTCCTGGTGTTACTGAAGGAAGAGGAAGTAGCATGCTAGAGGCGTATTTGGAGAATGTGAGAAATGAGGAAGACACAGTCTTAGCCCTTAAAGAACCGGACGTGTAATATTGTGGACCGGGCACGTAGGGGACCCGGCTGGTGGGGCCAGGCAAGTTCAAGACTAACCCTTACCCTAACACTGCGAACAGCTCCAGGAGTGTGAACTTGACGACAAAGGAGCTGATCTCTTTCCGGTAGGAGAAGTGGGCTGCTTCTAAATGGATGAAGCAGCACCTGAGGTGAACTTGACAGAGGACAGCCACCATGGGACATGGGACACGCTTATAGTGTCCCTTCTCGTATCTCCAGTCCCTGCACTTTCTCTCAATCACCACATGACAGAAGGGACAGGAATAGTAGCAAAGACAAAACCCAGGTGTGTCCAGCTACAGCTCTGGGCTTTGACTGTTCTCTCGGTCTATCTCACACTCCTGTCTGGGTCCAAATAGTGGAATTACAGGGAATCAAGCTTCGGTACCACCTCTCACTTGGAAACTTCAGCATCACCGTTATATTTCGTGTAATGTTTGCACATGAATGCTGACAGTGTATCTTGGGACTTGTCAATATGTAAAACATCCAGATTTGAATGAAAAAGTACCTTTCCATATTAGTTCTGTCCTAAGCATTTGAAGATACTGTAAATTAAATCAGGGGATACTTTACTGCTAATCCTCAGCATAACATATTTTCTCTCTCTTTGAAGTGCACACAAATTGAAAAGAAGGGATTTTATTGCTCAGTAGCCAAATCTGTGGGATTATTTGGGAGCAAAGCAAGGATTTACTCTCCAAAATGTGGTTGTGGAAGGTAAATTTATGTCATGTCATCCTCTGGGCTTTAGTAGGTGCCTTCCTACTCAAAAACGTGTGGGCATCAGAGGTTCCCTTACTTTAGATGCACAAGTATTGCCTGAAAATGTTTGTGCTATACACTTGGCTTTTAAAGTTCAAAGTTAAAATTCTCCAGGTCCAAAAGTCAGCTATAAACAAACAGCAAGTCACTTGCATGGGAAAAGTGGAAGCAGTCGGCCCTCATTGCATGCATTGCTCTGGAGACCGGAAGCCGGATCTCTTGATGCAGCACCCACTTTTCTGGACATTTCAGCAGAGGCTGGGTCCCCAGTTAAAGGGGCAGAAACACCTTATTTTCTGTTTTTTATTAATGATGATTGGCAATAGTTTGGCATCAGGAAGTTTATCTTGACGTGTTAACTTAGGTTTTCTAGAACTGTCATTCCCAAGCTGCTTTCTCCCCTCCCCGTCCCCTGCACCCCAAACTGAATGGCTCGTGTGGAATAGCAAACCACCGGCTGGGGAGAATTCATCTCTCTGTCTTTGAGAAACACACCTAGTTTTCTGACTCAAAATTTCACTTTTTTTTTGTTGGGGTCAGTAACCATTTTTCTCCCAACAGGAGCTTCATTTCTACTTCTGCACAGGGAGAAGGAACACATTTTATTACGTTACTTGAAATTTCAGCTGAATTTCTTAAGGACTAAGCATTCGTTCTTTACTGTCCCCCTTCAATGTGACAACCCAAACTCTCCATTTCAGGGTTGTGAGGTGTAACCTAAGAAACCATGTACTCGACTGCATTGAATGAGGCTGCGATTTCTGTGCTACTAAAACAAGCCAAGTGTCAAATCTGTATGGGTTACAAGCAAGAGACTTTTTCTCCTTTTTTTTTGTTTGTAAATCCACAGTGTTTACAACCTATAATACAGGTTAACATTGTACAGCCAAAGGGTAGCATGACATGAAGAATATACAGAGATGGGGCATTTTTCCATATGAAAACCCATAAACTTCTACAGGAAGTATTCTCAAGCCCTGCCCGGCACGGAAGGAAAGCTGTTGCTGAAGTACACTGTTCGGTTTGTGTAAGGATGGAGAGGTCTCTTATGCATGTCTGTCATGTGTCCTCTGTCCCCGTTTAATACCTGCTAGACAAATCACAAAGGCCTCCTAGAGGATAGCAACAGATGATCTCTTTGATGGTTTTCCTCAGTTCTTGGCTCCGGAGCGCGTAAATGAGAGGATCGATGATGGCATTGCACATGATCAGTATGAGATACAAGTTAAAATGAGACATGAAGCACACACAGTATGGATTCTGGGGACAAGAGATATAGAATATCAGGTGGAGGAAGAAGGGGGCCCAGCAGACCACGAAGACCCCGATCAATATGGTCAAGGTGATCGCCCCCTTCATGTTGGCCCCCTGGCGGATGGCACCCGTGTTGGGGAGCACAGCGATCCTCTTAATGTGAAGTCTGGCCATGAGGAACATGTGAACGTACAGAGAGGCCATGAGAGCCAGCATGGTGAAGAACATGGTGATGAGGCAGATGATGACAGCACTGCTGTCGGAGTAAATGATGAACAGCACGCCCGACACGGTGCACGCGGCCCAGATACAGCTGATGATGAGCCCCGCCCGCTTCACGGTCATGAGGTTATGGTACTGCAGAGCATAAAAGATAGTGAAGTACCTGTCCACGGCGATGGAGAGCAGGCTGCACACGGAGGCCAGCAAGGAGCTGCAGATCACCGAGTCGATGACGTTATCGATGTTCACTGTGAAACTCTGGGCGTCGGTGTCCGTGCTGTTCAGCAGGGTGAGGACGATGGTTTCTGAGCCGTTGGAAACGCTCACCAGCATGTCGGCCACGGCCAGGCTGCAGATGAAGAAGTACATGGGCGAGTGCAGGTTCTTGTTCCTGGCGATGGCCACGATCACCAAGATGTTCTCCAACAAGCTGATGGCACCCAGGGTCACGAACACCTCGGGGGAGACAAACAGTTGCTCGTAGCAGCCCCCGTCGGCGTGGCCCGTCCCCGGGGGCTCGCTGGTGTCACCAGGCAGTCCGTAGGCGCTGCGGTTCCAGGCGTGCAGGGCGGTGTGCATCCCGCGGTGGGGCGTGGAGTTCATGCTGCACCGGGTGGGGGCCGCTCCCCTGCCCCTGCCTCCACCTCCTGGGCCGGGCGGGCGCCCAGACTCTCCCCACGTCCTTTTCTGCCCGGAGGTCAGGAGGCTGAAAGTGGCGTGCGCTGTGTCGGGGAACGTCCCGGCTCCAACTGGAAGTTTTGGTTTCTTTGAGCTGTGGCTCTGATCACTGTCACTTTAAAATCGTTGGCTTCCAAAGGCTTCTTAGTCAGAAGAGTCTGCTGCTTGCTTTAAAAAATGTTTTTTCTTCTGTTCTCACTTGCACTTTAACTTTACTCTTCGGCATTCAGGTCTTTTCCGAACCGTTTCCCTAGTAGCTGCCGTGCGGCTGGGGGACGGAGCTGGTGCACATGCTCACACCGGCGCCCGGCCGCCTCCCACCCTGAAGCTGGGCTCTGAGCGTTAGTGGCTGCAGCTGATCTTTATGGTGTGTGGAGGGAAGAAAACGTTCAGACTGGCTCCTCCTCTGCTTCTCTCGGACCAATCCAAGTGCCGGGAAGGGCTGGGAGGCACCGCTGATGTTCCGGAGATGCTAACTGCAGGGCAGCACGGACTTGGAGGCAGAAGCTCGGGGAGCCGGGAAGCAAGACAGATGCAAGAGGACGAGTTTGTTTCCCTTTTCAAGTTTTCAGGGAAAACAACTTCATTCCCGGAGGACGGTCTTTGATATCATAACGAGCTGCCCCGAAGCACTCAGGTTTATTTCTGCTTAGAAGAGGCGTGTGTGTGTGTGTGTGTGTGTGTGTGTGTGTGTGCACGCGCGCACTCCTGAAATAAACACACTGCTTTTGGGCCAGGGAACTGAATGAATGTATTTACCCTCTAAATTTCTTTGAATCAAGAACCCAGGCAGTAATGCTTCAATTTAAAATGCCTGCAGCACAGGGAGAACATTTGATAATAGAGGAGACCATGTATGTTATGGGTGGAAGAATTACACAGGTAGCTCTCTACGGTTTATCAAAGCGTTCAAGAAGGCATTCATTTCTTAGGCACTAACACCCGGTATTTCGCCATTGCAGAATTTCTCTTAGCATAGCTGGAAAAGTTTTATTTTCATTCACAATATTTAAAAATCATGTAGCATTAATGGAAAGTATATGTACTCTAAACTCAAAGTGTTTATATAATTAGGCAACACTCAGTTTTTAAACTTTACTAAGGTATAATTGATATACCAAAATTGCATATATTTCATGTTATATAGTTTAATATATATTTTAATGAGTTTTGACATGTATATGAGGGCTGTCCAGACAAAAATCTAACCATAAATGCCTCTGTTTTTCCTAATACATGGCTGGATACTTTCCAGACAGCCATCATCACAATCATACTAACCATATGCATCACGCCCCCCCAATGTTCTTGTATTTTTCTTTTTTGTAGAAATAACACTTAACAAGATCTCTCCTCTTAACATATTTTGAAATGCAGAAAAATGTGTTAAGTATAGATACTGTGCTACGTAGCAGATCGCTAGGACTTACTCATTTTGCATAACTGAAACTTCATACCCATTGGGCAATAATACCTTGAAAATGGTTTTGACAATGACTTCTCGGACTTGACACCAAAATCTCAGGCAACAAAACCAAAAATAGACAAGGGGGTTACATCAAACTAAAAAGCCTCTGAATAGCAAAGGAAACAATCCACAGAGTGAAAAAGGCAACCTACAAATCATTTGCAAACTGATTATCTGATAAGAGGTTAATATTCCAAAATATGTAAGAATCCCTTATAACATAATAGCAAAATACCCACATAACCTAATTTAAAAATAGGCAAAGAACTTCAATAGACATTTCTTTAAAGGAGACATAAAAATGCCACCAGGTATATGCTCAACAACATTCATCACCAGGGAAATGCAGATCGAAGCCACAGTGAGGTGTCATCTCACACCTGTTAGAATGGCTATAGTAAAAAACAAACAAGAGGTAGCAAGGGTTGGTAAAGGTGT
The DNA here is from genome assembly GCA_004026885.1 of Lyroderma lyra. Taxonomy (NCBI): domain Eukaryota; kingdom Metazoa; phylum Chordata; class Mammalia; order Chiroptera; family Megadermatidae; genus Lyroderma; species Lyroderma lyra. Next base: position 15,488 of record PVJL010017592.1, read on the forward strand.
GGAGAAATTGGAAATCAGTTCGTTTTTAAGGTAGCCACTCTACCTCCATAACTGAAGGCTTTGTAAGTTAAAGCCACACATCCCTACCTTGACAACTTTACTTACTTAAGCCGAAGGGATGCTAGTTATTTGTCCGAGTTTCTGAGTGTTTTGTTGGAGCCAAGTTTGAAAGATTGTGGCAAAGTTACTTTTCAAATTAATGAAGCTCCAGGTTATGAAATTTTATAGAGTGACTTTCTTGTTATGACTGTTTTTTTGGTTTTAACTCTATACAGTTTCTGGCTACTGATAATAGAAACAGTAAGAGAATTATTTCAGGGTTAATTTAAGTCCTCTTTTATGTAAGTAAGGGTTTTATCTTATTGGCCTTTGTGACAGAGCAAGTGTTAAACAGCATTCCTGAGCTAAATTAACAGAGTTGACTGTCTGATGCTTAAGTAATTCAATAGATTTCTTCCTTATTGTTTATTTATTAGGAAGTCAATTTAGCTAAATTAACATCTCCCATCCATTCCTGGAGTTAGGTGGGGCCTTATGACTAAGTGCTAGCTAATGGAATGTGGGTAGAATTGATGAGCATTGTGTTATCTTCCTCAGGAGGTGACACATTTCCCCTCCTATCTATTAGTATAGGTGATTGCAACATGTCTGTGAAGCCTCATGCTCTAGGTGACAGAACCATATCATGGAAGGAGGCTTGCTCTCTGAATAACTGCACAGAAGAGACCTTGCATCTCCAACTCCCTCCATATCTCGCTCACCAACTAATGGAACCGTGCTAGGAGCCAGCAATTAGCATTACCGTGTTAAGCTGCTGAAATGTTGGTGTTTACCTATCACAGAAGCTGGCAGTAATTACCTTGACTTTCGGACTTTTTAATGGACCTATTTACAAGCAGAAAACCCATGAAAATCCTTGCTTTCCCCGATTTTGAGTTTGTGGGAGTAGTGAGTTATAAGGAAGAAATCTATTGAATTGTTTAAGCATCAGGTAGTCAACTCTGTATAATCTTCTTCCGGAGTCAGTTCTTGACTCTGTGCCCCTACCTCTCTGGATGGCATGACTGTTCCATTTGCTCACACTTAAAATTCACAGTGTCTTTGATGTGTCCATCTTTCTCGATAATCCCTACATGCAATCTCTTATACAGTGCTTTTGATTCTACCAGTGTGTCTGACTCCTCTTTTTCTCCTTGTCAAACTTTCTTCTCACTATTCTCCTTCATGGAAAGTCTGTTGTAGTCAAAATTGGATGTTAGACTACACGCATGCACACATGAGTTCATTCCCTCTGCTTGGAATGCCTTTCCCTATATTTATGAATGAACAATTATCTGTACCTTGTAAAACTTACTAATAGACATGATATAACATATATGACTCTAATGATATAATAGGTAGGGTTAGTAATTCAAAACAAAGCACCCTTTCCTTTAGCTTTTCACAAAAAAGATTTTATTCATAGACAGTCTGATCACACTGAAATCCCAGAAAATTGTACACATTTAAAAATCTCAAATTTAATTATTCGGTGTAAATTTTTTTTAAAAAAAAACCTTCATTAAACATGCTGAAAAGATGACATGTTTGTCATCTCCAAGGAGGCATTTTAATTATCTGCCCTATTTTGGCTTATCATGAGCCAGAAGAAACACAAGCATCAGTGTTAGATATTCCTACATTAAAGGTATTTTTGAAAATTTATTTCAGATTTCTTTTTTTTAGTACACACAAAACTGAGTTAGATTATAATATATTTCTCTTATGAACAAAATCGTTGTTTTACATTTTATAACAATAAATGCGAAGTATTACTAAAAAGAAATGTTTATCAAATGGTGTTGCATGGAATACTGTTTTGGGGAGATGTCAATGTCATTGGTACACAGTTTATAGAAGAAATTCCAGGAACTTTGGAAAAGATTGCAAACTCACTGCTTTATTGAAGTTTCAGAGTTTATGTTAGCATATAAAGCTTCTGAACTTTCTTACTTGAAAAAAAAATCAACATCGCTTAATCCACTTAGTTCCTGAAGTTATCTGAACGTAGAACTTAGCTTCTCCCACTTCCATTTTTCAAGTGTTATACTCAGTTCTGCTATCACACTCATTTTGAAAATGCAAATTTTCCAAACTTGATAGATATAGCAGAGAAAATCTTGAGCATGATGCAAATTTGGTGTTTGTTTCCGCACAGTTTTGTAGAGGTGACACAATAGGTGAGTGGGGAAACCGCACCTCGCTGAACCAAGACACCTGAGGGTTGAACACGCACACCCACACACACATGCACGCACACACACACACGCATGCACACACATGCACGCACACACACACGCACACACGCACGCACACACGCGCGCACACACAC
>PVJL010017593.1:0-17870 GCA_004026885.1 Lyroderma lyra
GAATGTGCCCCACAGGACACGGGCTGGGGTTGCTACGACCCTGATGGCACGTTTCCCCAGCTCTCAGGTAAACCCAGAGTGGTAGAGGTACAGTTAAGGCTACTTTCAGGTCCCCTGCTGGGTTGTAAAATGGTACTCCTGTCATGGCGGAAGCCACCTCCTCTTTCCCCGTGTTGCGCTGTGGCCTCTGCCGGGCCTCTGCCGGGCCTCGCATGGTATCCCGGGCTCCTGGTGGTCCTGAGACCCTAGGTGGCCCACTGGCCGACCTGGATCCTGCACAGAGAGCAAGGAACCGAGCCGGCGGGTGCCCCAGAGTACGCCTCTGCTGCTTGTTTTGGAACATGGCGGCCGCTGAGGCCACGCCCCCTAGAATACCCTGGGCCATGGGGGCTGCTAGGTGGGCAGGTCAGCCTTCTTTCACTGCCCCCGTCACTTCTGTGGCCACTCTGAAAGTGCGTGGTAGGTGGCCACCTCCAGTTCTAGGGTCTGAGTTGTCTCAGTGCCACAGTCACACCCGGCCTGCCAACACAGGCTTTCCCCGCGGACAGGAGCTGAAGGCCCCGCTTAAAATAATTCCGCTTGATGGCACTGCAGCTCAAAAAATATGCCAGCTCTGAAGAAAATGGTCTCTCCCTCTGCCCTTTGTGGATGAAAAAAAGCATAGTGAGACCCCAGAAGCCTTCCAGGCCTCCCCAATGGGATTGGCTCTACTGGGGTGCTGGGGGAGCTGGTGTCGCTGCCTTTGGGGTTTCTGGCCGGAGATATCGCAAAGCAGTGCACACACCTGGGGATCCTTCTTCAGTCTTTCTGGAAGTTGAAGTCCACCAATCCAGGAAACAGGGGCCCGTTATCTCTGTACTCCTGTGGTCTGATATTGCTAGTGGTCTTCTCCTGCACAATCTCAGTTCCTCCAGGGCATCACCATGCCATACCTCCCGTTGGCACAGGGATCTTGACTTGGCCTGGTCTCCTTGCAACCTTGCCTTTTTTTCTGCTCTCATTCTGCCCCTCCCCTTGTCAGGTTTCAGGGCCCAGGAGCAGGCCGAAGAAGGAGTAGGCCATTGTGGTGGCTGCAGGGCGAGCTGAGAGACTCTGGTCAAGTGAGAAGACAGGGAGGTGCACTGCTCCTGCTTTCCTGGGTTGTCTGCTTGTGTGTGTGGGGAGGGGAGGTGGGTGTTGGGTGGGTCCTCATGCAGTCACTCTGCCTTTGAGTACCTTCCTTTGGTGGTGGGGTTGGGGTAGGCATAGGGTCCAAAAGACAGGTAGAGAGCCCAAGGGCTGGATCTAATAGGGTAGATGACCTCAGTGAGGACCCGTTTTCTCAGAAGCTGCTGCTTCTCGGAAACTCATCTTCAGATTGTACCTGTAGTCTACCCAACTCCCCACAGCCCCCATCCGTCTGTCTATTCATCCACACACCCACCCATCCACAAGTGCAGACATAACATTCACTACCTATATGTGCACAGGCATACCTGTCACTACATATATACCATTTCTTCTGTACTTTTCCTTGCAACCGCTTTGTATGTGCCACTGTAGATAAACATTTCCCCCAATCAAAGGAAGTCCCTTACCAGTGCAGGAAGATTGCTCCCAACTTGTCCTTCCATTTAGCAGCCCACTCCCTGCAGTGAGAACCACATATAATTTCTCCCCCTTCCTCCTGTGTGTTTCTGTGCGTGAATGTAAATGTCAGCCCACGGGTACAGAAGGGCCCTCTCTCTGTGTGGAGTGCATTCTGACACCATGAGGCCTCTGTAGTGACTACACTCTTTCCCATGCAGACGTTCATCCTATTCTCCCTGTTTTCTTTTCTGTCAGCGACTCAGGTTGGGGTGTTCTTGTCTCTTGGGAATAGCAGGGGGGTTTTTTGGTTCTTGTCTTCTTGAAGGAAAGAATTCCGTCAAGAGACAGAGTTTTGGACAAGTATAAGGACAGCAAGAAGTTTTACTAGTAAAGAAAGTGTACTCTGAGACATAGAGCGGGCAGGCTGGAGAGAGGGGAGCAGCCTCTCCTTACACAGCATTGAGGGTCTTTATCGCTATGCTGAGAATTGTCTCCCCTCACCCGCCAGTAATTTATTAGAAAGAAGTAAATCTATAATTATATGCTCCTGAGTAGGATGCATATTTGCATAAGTCATATTTTTCCATTCTTTTCCTGCATTTTTTGAAGACTTTGTTCTTAATTGATGGGCAGCTGTTAATGGATGGGGTCTAATTCATCCTTCTCCTTTTCATTTCTTTCTACCTATCAGTGGAAGCATGGGTTATTTTGTGTGTCTATGCTCCCCAGGAACCAGGTTCCTTTTTGTTGTTGTTGTTGTTGTTTCCTCTCTTGTATCTTCCACTCATCTGGCGATGAGGTGGCATCCAGAGCAGTAGTGGACCGAGTACCCTTGGGGCCCACCAGGGTTAGGCTTTCCAGTATGAGTGTCCACCCAGAGGAAAGCGGTTGGGCAGAGTGTGAAGTGGCCTCATCCTCGCACACATGCCGTCAGCTCTTGTAGAGTAAGTTGGGTGCAGTGGTGTGAGTTCTAGACGAGATAGCTGGTGTTCCTTTACCTACGAGTCAGATGAGCTGCTGTGAGGTTGAGGGATTGGACCTAGGCCTGAGCCCATGCTCAGGCCTGTTTCAGGCCTTGGCTCCATCAATCAGGCTGCCACTGACTGGACAAGTCATCTCGTTTCTCCATCCAGGAAAAGCAGCAGTCCCAGTCTTACGAGGCAATTGGAGAGAGAGTGGCCTGTTTGAGGAGAGTCAGGTCTGTAAGTCCTTTGGCATCCTGCATATTGAGCGGTCCCTGCTATCCTTGTTTTTGTTTGTTTGTTTGTTTGTTTGTTTGTTTTTTGGTCTCATCTCATGTTGGCTCCGGGGCCCAGCTCGCTGTACTGGGTTCTCCATCGGATAGGCATAGGGTCCGGCTTGTGAGGCAATATTACCAGAGCGCACTTGCAAGAAGAGGTGGCCTATGCAGCCCCCCCTTCTATGTGGGACTGCCTGTGGTGTGGAGGCCAGGCCAGCCCTCGGTGAGACCCTGAGCACACCCTGTTGAGAATGTGCCCTGCTGGACACTGCCTGGGGTTGCTTGGACCCTGTGGGCGTGTTTCCCCTGGTCTCATGCAAATCCAGAGTGGTAAATGTACAGTTAGGGATACTTTCAGCTCCATTGCTGGGCTATAAAATGCTACCCTTGTCTCAGAGGCTACCACCTGCTCTTTCCCTGGTTTCCTGTGTAGCTGTTTCCGGGGCCTCTGATGGGGGCATGGTGTCCTGGATTCCTCATGGTTCTGAGATGGTAGGTTGCTCACTGGCTGACTTGATTCCTGCACGGAGGGCAAGGATCCAAGCCGGTGGAATCCCCCAGGGTTGAACCTTCTGCTGCTTCTTTTAGAACATGGTGGCCACCAAAGCCACGCCCCCAGCAGCACCCGTGAACCCAGGGCCGATAGATGGGCGAATCAGACCCCTTTTCCTGCCTCTATTGCTTGGGTGGATTTTGTGGAGGTACGCTGATGGCCCAGTCAAGGTTCGGGCTCCGAGTCCTCTCGGCACCCCAGACACACCAGGCCTGCCAGCACAGAAATTCCCTACTGATACATGGACAGGGGCTGAAGACTGCCCTTAAAATGATTCCGCTTGATGGCAGTGCAGCTCCAGAAATCCCGATGCTCTGGAGAGCCTGGCTTTTCCCGCCGCCCTTTGTGGATGAAAAAAAGGCCCATTGAGGCCCCAGAAGCCATCTAGGCCTTCCTGGTAGGGTTGACTACACTGGGGTGCTGGGAGAGCTCTTGTCTCTGCCTTTGTGGTTCTTGTTGGGAGACATCTCAAGTAGTACATGCCCCTGGGGATCCCTCCTCAATCATTCTGGTACTTGAAATACCCCCTTTCAGGAAACAAGTGTCCGTTTCTCTCTGTACACTCTCATAGAGATATTTCAAGGCATTTTCTTAGACACAATCCCAGTTCTCCCAAGGCATCATGGACTCATAGCTCCCAGTGGCTCGGGGAAGTGGACCTGGCCTGGTCTCCTGGCATCCTTGCCTCTCTTCTGTTTTTACTGGGTCTGTCTCCTCATCAGTCTTCAGGGCTCAGAAGCAGGCCCAAGACAGGGGAGCTCAGAGGGGCCCAGTGAGGTGAGAAGATAGGGAGGCTCACTGCTCTTGCTCATGTGGGTTGTGTGTGTGTGTGTGTGTGGGGGGGGGGCGAGTAGTGGTGGTGGGGGCTGTTTCTGGGCAATCACTGTGTCCTTGAGTGCCCTAGTCTGGTGTGGGGTGAGGGTGGGAATCGGGTCCACTGGTTAGGAAAACATCTAGGGAGCTTGATCCACCAGGGCTGATGACGTCTGTGAGGGCTGTTTATTCAGCAGCCCCTTCTGTAGTCTCCCCAGTCACCCCTCCATCCATTTATCCATTTATCCACTCATCCACACACCCAACTGTCCATCCACACACGCATCCACTCTTCTATTCAACCAGTTATTTATGCAGTCACCCAGCCATTCATGCATAAATGTAGACATACATGCATTACCTATGCTTGCACATATATGCACTTTCTTTTGTACTTTTCCTTGCAGCCAGAAGCGCCTTGGAAGAGCCACTATAGGTAAAAATTTACCCCAATCAAATGAGAAGTATCTTCCTGATGCAGGAAGACTTCTGCTAATTTGTCCCTCAGTCTGGCAATCCACTTTCTGTAACTTGAACAAGGTGTAATTTTTACTCTTTCCTCATATATGCTTGTGCGCTCAAATGCAAATGTCAGCCAACAGGTATGGGAAAGCGCTCTCTCTGCATGGCCTGCACTCTGACCCCAGAGGGGCCCCTGTGGTGACTACACTGTTTCTCATTTGGTGGCTCTCACAGCATCTACTTCCCCCACCTTGTCACATCTGTGCGGAATGGACTTCCGGTCCTGTTCATCCTCTTTTTTTCCCACCAGTGACTCTAGTTGAGGTGTTCTTGTCTCCCTGCCTTGGAGTAGTTTTACTGGGAATGGCGATGTTTTTTTGGTTCTTGTTTTCTTGAAGGAAAGAATTCAGTCAAAAGACAGGGTTTTGTACACGTAAAAGGACAACAAAAAGTTTTATTAGTAAAGAAAGTGTACTCTGAGACATAGAGTGGGTTGGCCTGGGAAGGGGGAACCGCCTCTCTGTACACTGTATGGGCATTTTTGTTCCTATGCTGAGAATTGTCTCTCTCCCTCCCCTGTGATTTATTGGATGGAAGCAAAATGATGGTGGCATAGTCCTGGGAAGCAGGATGCATGTTTGGGTAAGTTTGAGTTTTCCCTTTTTGCCCTCCATTTTCTGATGACTTCATTTTCTTAATTTAGGGGCAGCTGCTAATGGACCCTCTATTATGGGTCATTCCTCTTCCAGACTTTATCTTCTTAATTGAGAAGCAGATGCTAATAGACCGGGGCTAATTTTTCCTATTGCTGCCTATTTCTATCTTTTTACCTACTCTACCGGTGGAAGCATAGATTATTTTATGTGTCCCTTCTTCCTGGACACCAGGTTCCTCTTTTCTTTCAGTCTTTCTTCTCTTCTATCTTCCACTCAATGGAAGACGGGGTGGTATCCAGGGCGGTAGTGGACCATTCCCCCATGTGCCTGATCAGAGTTAGGCTTTTAAGGGTCATTGTCCACCCCGAGGAAAGCCGTTGGGTAAATGGTGACTTGGCTACATTCTTGCACAAATGCCCTCAACTCTTGGTCAGTTGGTCCAGTGCAACTCTGTGCATTCGAGGGGAGGTACTTTGTAACCGTTTACGCACGAGTCAGAAAAGCTAATAGGAGCTTGAGGGTTTGGACCTGGGCCTGGGCCTGCACTTGGACCTCCATCAGGCCTTGGCGCCATCAAGCTGGCTGCCACTGACTCGATTATTCGTCCCCCCAACACGTCCAGAAAAAGTAGACATCTCAGCAGCCTGTTTGTCATCCCTGTTCTTCTCCTAATGTCATCTCCTTTTGGCTCTCAAGCCCAGGTCACTGCCCCAGGGTTCTCCACTGGGATTGCGACCTGGGCCCACCTCCTGAAGCACCTGCAGGAAGGGGTGGTGTCTGCTGCTACCCTTTCTCTGTGGCACTGCTTGTGGTGTGGCAGTCAGGCCAGCCTCTCTGTAGTCCTAAGCATGCCCCCTTAAGAATGTGTACCCAGGGACACTGGCTGGGGATCTCACCAACTCTGTAGGCATGTTTCCCCAGGTCGTAGGCATATCCGGCATGCTAAAGGTACAGCTACGAATATATTCAGTTCTGCTTCTGGGCTGTGAAATGCTACCACTGTCATGGCGGCAGCTACCATCCATGTTCTGGATTTCTATCATAGTTAGATCAGGGGCCTCTGATTGGGGCATGATGTCCTGGCCTCTTCGAGGTCCTGGGATTCTAGAGACCCAGTGCCGACCTGGCTTCTGCTCAGCTCAGAGGGCAAGGATCTCAGCCCGGGGCCAGGTAACCCGTGGTAGGAACTTGTACTCCTTCTTTTAGAACATGGCTCCTTCCTTTGGTACTTGGCTATGGCTGAGGCCACACCCCCAACAGCACCCTGAGAGCCCAAGGCTCCTAGGTCGACAACTCAGGTCCTTTTACTGACTCTGTCCCTTTTGCGGTCGCTCTGGAGGTGCACTGGCAGGCACCTGGGTCTGGGTTTAGGGTCTGAATCCTCTCGGCGCCCCAGACCCATTCGGCCGGCCAGCACAGGCCTTCCCTAGCGATCTACAAACAGGATCGGAAGGCCGCGCTCAAAATGATTCCGCTGGATGGCACTGCAGCTCTAGAAATCCGGCAGCCCTGGAGAGCCTGGTCTCTCCCTCCGCCCTTTGTGGATGAAAAAAGGCCCAACCAGGCCCCACAAGCCATCCAGGCCTCCCCAGTGGGGTTGGCTGCACTGGGGTGCTGGGGGAGCTGGTGTCTCTGCCTTTGGGCTTTATGTTGGGACACATCTCAAGCAGTACATGCACGTGGGTATTCCTCTTCACTTTTTCTGGTACTTGAAGTCCAACCTTGCAGGAAACTGGAGTTCCATTATCTCTGTACTCTTACGGAGCCATAATTCTAGGGTTCTTCTGGGTAACAATCCCAGTTCTCTGGGGGCATCATGGACTCATAGCTCGCAGTGGCACAGGGATCTGGACTTGGCCTGGTTTCCTGGCATCCTTGCCTCTCTTCTCTCACACACCTGTACCCTGCACAGGCTTCAGGTCTCAGGAGCAGGCCCAAGAGATTGTAGGCCATTTTGGTGGCTGCAGGGCAATCTCAGGAACGAGGTCAAGTGAGAAGGAGGAGAGGCACACAGCTCTTGCTCACTTGGGGTATGTGTATGTGGAGTGTCTACAGGAAGTTACCCTGTCCTTGAGTTCCCCAGTCTGGTGTGGGGTTGGGTGAGTGTGGGAATGGGGTCTACTGGTTATGTAGACATTCTGGGGGCTGGATCTACCAGGGCAGATGATGGCAGTGAGGACCAGTTTTTCAGCTGTCTATTTTGGACAGGTTAACTTCGGAGTGTGTCAGTAGTCTACCCAGCCACCCCCATTTATCTTCCATTTATCCACCCACCCACCCATCCACAAATGCAGACATACACGTATACCTATGTGTGCACGCACGTACGTGTATGCACATATCTACAGTTTCTTCTGTCCTGTATGTTTTATTGTACTCATCTTGGACATGACACTGTAGGTAAAAATTTCCTCCAATCAAAGTAGAAGTCCCTTACTGATTCAGAAAACTTTCAACTTCTCTCTGTTTTTCACTCCTCTATCTGCAGCCTGAACCAGATGTAATTTTCCCTTCTTCGTCCTGTGTGCTTCTTCACTTGAATGCAAATGTCAGCCCACAGGCCCAGAAGGTCCCTCTCTCCGCGTGGCCTGTACCCTGACACCACGAGGCCCCTGTCATGACTACATTCTTTCACATGTGGCGGCTCTCACAGCCTCTAGTTCCCCCCACCTTGTCTCATCTGTGCAGACTGGACCTCTGGTCCTGCTCATCCTCTCCATTTCTTTTCTGCCAATGATTCAGGCTGGGGTGCCCCTTTTGTCTTCCCACCTAGGGGTAGTGTTACTGGGCATTGTGATTTTCCTAGTTCTTCTCTTCTGAAGGAAATAATTCAGTCAAGAGACAGTTTTGGACAAATATAGGACGGCAAGAAGTTTTATTACTGAAGAAAGTACACTTGGAGACATAGAGCGGGCTGGCCCAAGAGTGGGGAGCAGCCTGTCCTTACAATGCCTGAGGGTTTTTATCGCTGCTGAGAATTGTCTCTCTCTGTTTCTCCCCAGGGTTTATTTGAAAGAAGCAAAAGTATGATGATATGATCCTAAAAAACAAGATGTATGTTTGGAGAAATGGGATTTTTAAAATAATTTTCCTGCATTTTCTGAAGACTGTATCTTCAATGGAGGGGCAGCTACTAATTGACCCCCTAAAAGGCTAATTCCTCTTTCTACATTCCATTTCTGACAACCTTATTTCTTAATTGCGTGGCAACTGCTAATGGACCAGGGCTAATTCTTCCTTTTCCTGCTCTTTTCTATCTTTTTACCAACCTGTCAGTGGAAGCATAGGTAATTTTTCGTGCTCCTTCTCCGCAGATACCAGGTTTCTTTCTTTCTTTCTTTCTTTTTTTGTCCTCTCCTCTCTTGTATCTTCCTCTCAACTCGTAATGGGGCGGCATTCAGCGTGGTAGTGGATCGGATGCCCATGAGATGACCAGCATCAGGCTTTCCAGTGTCAGTGTCCACCCAGAAGAAAGCAGTTGGGCAAAGTGTGAGTTGGCCACATCCTCACAGAAACGCCCTCATCCCTTGGAGTCGGTTGGGTGCAACTGTGTGTGTTCTAGAGGCTATACCTTGTACCCATTTACTCACGAGTCAGGTGAGCTGCTGTGAGGTTGAGGGTTTGGACCCGGGCCTAGGCACCTGCTTGAAACAGGCCTCTGTTCCATGAAGCCGGGTGCCATGGACAGGATCATTCATCTCCCCAACACGTCCAGGAGAAGCAGCAGTCACAGTCTTAGGGGGTGGGGAGAGATTTGAGCAGTCCCTTTGAGAAGACCCAGGCCTGTAAGGACTTTTGCCTCCTGCATCTTGAGTGGTTCCCATTATTTCTGTTTTTCCCTTTGTTTCATCTCCTGTTTGGCTCACCTGGGGCCCAGTTTGCTCTACTGGGGTTCTCCACCATGCCAGCGAGGACTAGGGCCTGGCTCATGAAACAATATTAAGAGAATGTGCTTGTAGAAAGGGGTGGCCCTTGGCCTTTTGTGTGGGATTGCTTGTGGTGTGGCAGTCAGGCCCGCTCCTTGGTGTAATCTGAGCACACTCCATTGAGCATGTGCCCTTCCAGACACAGGCCCTGTGGGCACGGTTCCCCAGGTCTCAGGCAAAACTAAAATAGGTAAAGGTACAGTTACAGCTACTTTCAGGTCTGCTGCTGGGCTGCACAATGCTACAAGTATCCCAGTGGCCGACACCTCCTCTTTCACCGTTTTCCAGTGTAGGTAGGTCTAGGGTTTCTGAGGGAGGCATTGGTCCCGGCCTCCTGCTGGTTCTGAGACCCTAGGTGGCCCACTCTGTGACACAAAGGGCAAGAACGTAGCCTAGCCCAGTGCCTCAGGGAAGAAGCTTAGGCTTCTTGTTTTTAAAAAACATGGCGGCCGCCAAGGCCAAACCTCCAATACTACCCGGGGAGCCTGGGGCTGCTAGGTGGACAAGTGAGGCTTCTGTCACTGCCTCTGTCGCTTCTGCTGCCAGTTTGGAGGTATGCTGGTAGTCGGCCACCTTTAGGTCCAGGGTCCAAATCTTCTCGGTGTCCCAGACCCACCCTGCCTGTCAGCACAGGCCTTCCCTACCGATCCGACAGGGGCTACAGGCCGCGCTCAAAAGCATTCCGCTGGGTGGCACTGCGGTATCAGAAATCCGGAGGCCCTGGAGAATCTGGCCTCCCGCTCCGCCCTTTGTGGATGAAAAAAGTCTCAGCAAGGCCTCAAGGCCTCCAGGCTTCTAGAGTGGGGTTGGCTTCATTGGGGTGTTGGGGGAGCTGGTGTCTCTACCTTTGGGGTTCCTGTCCAGAGACATATCAAATAGTACGCACACCTGGAGATCCCTCTTCATTCTTGCTGGTACTTGAAGTCCACTCTTTCAGGAAACGGGGGCCCCAATATCGCTTTACTCTTAATGGGTCCATATTTCTAGGTGTGTTCTTGGGCACAATCCCAAGTTTCCTGGGGCATCATTGATTCATAGCTTGTGGTGGCATGGGTATCTGGACTTGACCTGGTCTCCTAGCATCCTTACCTCTCTTCTCTCACCTGGCCTATCCCCTTGTGAAGCTTCAGGGCTCAGGAGCAGGCCCAAGAGGGAATAGGCCATTGTTGAGACTGCGGGGATTGCTGAGAGGACCAGTCAGGTGAGAAGACAGAGAGGCACTCTGCTCCTGGTCATCTGGGGGGTGTGTGTGTGTGTGTAGGGGGGTCCTAGAGCAGTGACTTTCCCCTTGAATGTCCCAACTTTGTTGTAGTGGGGGCATGGGGATGGGTTTCACTGGTTAGGTTGACAACCCAGGGGCTCGATCTACCTGAGGAGATGACCTTGGTGAGGGCCAGTTTTTTTCCCAGCTTCTTCTGGAAAAGGTCACCTTGGGAGTGTTTCATTTATCTATCCAGCCCCTCTCCCCATCCATCTATCCGTGTATTCATCCCCCCACAGATGCAGACATACATACATGCACTCCCTACGTGCACATGCTCATAACTGTACACACATACGTACAATTTCTTCTCTACTTTTCTATGCAACCACCTTGCAAGTGCCACAGTAGATAAAAGTTTTTCCCAATCAAAGCGGATGTCCCTTACAATGCACGATGATTACTTCCAACTTGTCCCTCAGTGTTAGAACCCTCTACGTGTAACTTTTCCTTCCTTCCTTGTATATGCTTCTGAGCTTGAATGGAGTTGTCAGCGAAAAGGCACAGAGGGGCCCTCCCTTAGCATGGTCTCCTCCTTGACCTAACAAGGCCCCTGTAGTGTCTACACTCTTCCACATTTGCAGGCGTCACATCTGTGTAGAGTGGACCTCAGGTCCTACTCCTCCTCTCCATTTCTTTTTCATCAGTGACTCAATTTGAGGTGTTCTTGTCTTTCTGCCCTGGGATTTGTGTTACTGGAAATGGAGATTTCCCTCTGTTCTTGTCATGTTGAAGGAAAAAATTCAGTCAAGAGACAAAGGTTTGTGTAAGTCTAGGTCAGGAAGAGGTTTCATTAGTAAAGAAAGTCCACTCCGAGACAGAGCAGGCTGGCCCGAGACAGAGGAGCAGCCTCTTATACAGCATGAGGGTTTTTATCCCTATATGAGACTTGTCTCACTCCCTTCCTCTCCAGTGATTAATTAGAAAGAAGTAAAACTATAATGGTGTGGTCCTGGGAAGCAGGATGTATGTTTGGATAAGTGGGATTTCCGCCTCCTTCTCCAGCATTGTTTGAAGATGTTATCTTCTTAATTTAGGGGCTGCTGATAATGGACCCTGTAACAAGGCTAATTGCTCATCATAGATTCCTTTTCTGACCGCCCTGTCTTCTTAATTGAGGGGCAGCTGCTAGTGGACCGGGGCTAATTCCTCCTCCTCCTCATTTCTATATTTTTACCTACTTATCAGTGAAAGCATAGGTTATTTTAGGTGTTCCTCCTCCCCGGAAACCAGGTTTCTCTTTCCTTTCATCCTCTTCTTTCTTGTATCTTCCACTCAACTGGCGATGGGGCGGTGTCCAGAGACGTAATGGACCAAGTACCTGTGGGCCTGACCAGGGTTAGGCTTTCCAGCATATGTGTCCACACAGAGGAAAGTGGTTGGGAAAAGTGTGAGTTGGCCATATCTTCACACAGATGCCCTCATTCCTTGAACAGTCAGTAGGGTGTGACTGTGAGTTCCAGAGGAAATAGCTGGTGCCTGTTTACTCGCGAGTTATATGAGCTGCTGGGAGGTTAAGGATTTGAACCTGGGCCTGGTCCCATGTTCGGGCCTCTTTCAGGCCTCCATTCCATCAAACTGGCTGCCAATGACATGAGCATTCCTCTCCCTACTTTGTCCGGGAAAAGCAGCAGTCCCAGCAGCATCTTTGAGGAGGGTCAGGCCAGTAAGGTCTTTTGTCTCCTACAAGTTGAGTGGTCCTCTCTATCTGTTTCTCTTGTTTTCTCATCTCCTGTTGGCTCTGGGGCTCAGCTCACTGCACCAGGGATCTCCACTGAGCTAAGTAGGACCAGGGCCTGGCTAGTGTGGCAATATTAGGAGAGTGCACTTGGCAGGAGCAGGTGGCCCCTGTGAACTACCCCTTCGGTGTGGGACTGCTTGTAGTGTGGCTATCAGGCTGCCTGTCCATGAATCCTAACCATGCCACACTGAATATATGCCTGGTGGCACTGCCTGAGGGTGTCTTGCATCCTGTCGGGGTGTTGGCCCAGATCTCAGGCAAACCCGGAATGCCAAAGTTACAGGGGCCGATATGTTCAGATCTGCTGCTGGGTTGAAAAGTGCTACCATTGCCAGGGCGGCTTATGCCAATCATTTTCCTGGTTTCCGTGTGCCTGGGTCCAGGGCCTCTGTCGGGGGCATTGGATCCTGGGCTCCTCATTTTTTTGAGATCCTAGGAAATCCACTGGCTGACCTGGCTCCTGCACCGGAGTGCAGCGAGTGAAGCCCAGTGTTAGGTTCCCGAGAATAGGAGCTGCTGGTTGTTCTAGAACATGGCGGCCACCGAGGCCACGTCCCCAATGGCGCCTCGGGAGCCCGGCGCTACTAGGTGCAGAATTCAGGCTCCTTCCACTGCCGTTGTTGCTTCTTAAGGTCACTCTGGAGGTGCACTGTCCACATCCTGTGCCTAAATCCTCTTGGTGCCCCAGACGCACCTTACCTGCCAGCACAGGTCTTCGAAGCCCAGTGATCCAGGGAGGGCTGAAGGCCGCACTCAAAATGATTCCGCTGGATGGCACTGCAGCGCCACAAATCGGGCAGCCCTGGCGTGATTGGCCTCTCCCTCCGCCCTTTGTGGATGAAAAAAGGCCCAGCAAGGCCAGAAGCCATCCTGGCCCCTGCAGTGGGGTAGGCTCAACTGGGGTGCTTGGGGAACTAGTGTCTCTGCCTTTGGGATTCCTGTTAGGAAACATGTCAAGCAGTACACACACCTGGGGATCCCTCTTCTGTCTTTCTGGTAGTTGATGTTCACCCATCCAGGAAACAGGAGTCAGGTTATCTCTGTACATTTGTATACTGATACTTCTAGGAGTCTGCTGGTGCACACTCCTAGTTCTCCTGGGACATCAGTGAATCACAGCGCATGGTGGCATAGTGATGTGGACTTGGCCTAGTCTCTTGGCATCCTTGTCTCTCTCTTCTGCTCTCACTCAGCCAGTCCCCTCAGTCAGGCTTCAGGGCCCCAGAGCAGGCCCAAGAGGAAGTAATTACTGTGGCATTGCAGGGGGTGCTCAGGGAGGACTGTTCAGGGGAGAAGACGAAAAGGCACACTGCCTGTGCTCTCGTGAGTTTTGTGTGTCTGTGGTGAGAAGTCCTAGGCAGTCACTCCGACCTGAGTGCCCCAGCTTTGTTTGTGAAGGGTTCGGGTCCTGGGCCAGGTGGAAAGCCTGGGGCCTGATCCATTCAGGCAGATGACCTAGGTGAAGTTCAGTTTTTCACTACCTTCTTCTGGAGAGGTCACCTTGGAACTGTGTCTGTAGTCAACTCAGCCTCTGCCAGATCCCTCTATCCTTTTATTCACACACCCACCCACCCATCTATCCAACCATCCATCCATCCACACACTCACCCATCTATCCAACTATTTCTCCATTCATTTGTCCATCCACCTATGTGTGCACGCATGTAACTGTATGCACATAGATACGATTTCTTCTCTCCTTTGTTTTTTTTTTTTTTTTTTTTTTTTTTTTTTTTTTTTTTTTTTTTTTTTTTTTTTTTTTTTTTTTTTTTTTTTTTTTTTTTTTTGCTTTTTGGTATGTGGGTAGCTCCCTGACTGGGAATCGAACCCAGGCCGCAACACTGACAGCGCCAGCATTGAAGCCTTAAGCCACTACACCATCAGGGAACTCCCTCTTCTCTCCTTTGGATGTGCCACTGTAGATAAAAATTTCCCTCAATGAAAGAGGAAGTTTCTTACTGATGCACAAAGACTGCTCCCAACTTGTCCCTCCGTTTAGCAACCCACTCCCTGCAGTGTGAACTAGATGTCATTTTCCCTCCTTCCTCCTGTGTGCTTCTGTGCGTGAATGCAAATGTCAGCCCACAGGCACAGAAGGGCCCTCTCTCTGTGTGGAGTGCATTCTGACACCATGAGGCCTCTGTAGTGACTACATTCTTATGCATTTGGCGGCTTCACAGCATCTAGTTCCCCCAGCTTTGTCACATCTCTTCAGAGTGAATGGTGATTTTTCCACAGTTCTTGTCTTCTTGAAGGATAGGATTCAGTCGAGAGACTGAGTTTTGTGCAAGTATAGCATGGCAAGAAGTTTTATTAATAAATAAAGTGCACTCTGAGACATAGAGGGGACTGGCCCAAAAGAGGGGAACAAGCTGCTTTTTATACTATGCTGAGAATTGTCTCTACCTTTTCCTCTCTAGTGACTTATTAGAAAGAAGTAAAACTATAAATGGTATGGTCCTGGGAAGCAGGATGTATGTTTGGATAAGTGGGATTTTTCATCATTTTCCTGCCTTTTCAGAAGCCTTTATCTTCTTAATTGAGGGACAGCTGCTAATGGACCCCTTGACAAGGTTAATTCCTCCTCCTACATTCCTTTTCTGACAACCCTATCATCTTAATTGAAGGGCAGCTGGTGATGGACTGGGGCAATGCCTCCTTCTGCTCATTTCTATCTTTGAACCTACCTGTCAGTGGAAGCATAGGTTATTTCACGAGTCCCTTCTCCCTGGACATCAAATTCCTCTTTTCTTTTGTTCTCTCCTCTCTTGTATCTTCCACCCAACTGGTGATGGGGCAGCATCCAGAGCAGTAGAGGACCAAGTGCCCGTGGGCCTGACCAGGGTTATGCTTTCCAATCCGAGTATCCAACCAGAGCAAAGTCATTGTGCAAAGGGTGACTTGACCACATCCTCTCACAGTCTCATCTCTTGGAGATTCAGTTGGGTGAAACTGTGTGTATTCTAGAGGAGCTATTACCGGCAAATTACATGAGCTGCTGGGAGGGTGAGGGATTGGACTTGGGCCTGTGCTCAGTGCTTGGATCTTTCAGGCTTTGGCTCCGTCAAATTGGCTGCTACTGACTTGACCATTCGTCTCCCCACTCTGTCCAGGGAAAAAAGCGATTTCAGCTTTAGGGGCTTGGGAATGATCTGAGCATCCTTTTTGATGAGAGCCAGACCTGTAAGGCCTTTTGCCTTCTACATCTCAAGTGGTCTTCATTATCCCTTTTCTTTCCTTGGTCTTGTCCCCTTTGGGCTCTGGGGCCCAGCTCACGGTACTGAGGTTTTCCACCTGGACAGTAAGGACCAAGGATTGCCTCCTGCGGCAATATTAAGAGACTGCACTTGCAGGGTGGGTGGCTCATACAGCTACCCCTTGTGTAGGGGACTGCTTGTGGTGTTGTGGTGGTCAGGCCAGACCCTCGGGTAGACCTGAGCACAGCCACTTGAGAATGTGCCTTGCTGGACACTGGCTGGGGTTGCTTGGATCTTGTGGGCCTGTTCCCCCAGGTTTCAGGCAAACTCAGTGGGATAAAGGTACAGTTATGGCTACTTTCACTTTCATTGCTGGCCTGTAAAATGCTACTACCGTCAAGGAGGCTGCCTCTATGACAAAGCGGAAGTCCTTTATCAAGGAAGAAGACAGTAGTATGTCTGGGTTTGGGGCCTCTGATGGGGGTGTGTTGTCCCAGGCTTCTTGTGGTCTTGATTCCCTAGATGGCCCACTGGCTCTTGCAAAAAGGGCAAAGATCCCAGACTGGCAACATGGCTGCGTCTGATGCCACGCCCCCAACAGCACTAAGGGGAGCCCTGGGGTTCTAGGTGGGCAAATCTAGCTTCTTCACTGCCTCTGTAACTTCTGCCGCTACTGTGGAGATGAACTGGCAGCTGGCCACCTCCAAGTCCAGGGCCCAAAGCCTCTGGGTACCTCAGACCCACCCTGTCTGCTATTACAGGTCTTCCACAGACAGGAGCTGTAGGCCGCGCTCAAAATGATTCCGCTGGATGGCACTGTGGCTCCAGCAGTCCAGCAGCTCAAGGAGAACCGGGCCTCTCCCTCCGCCCTTTGTGGATCAAAAAAGGCCCAGCCAGGCCCCAGAACCCTGCATGCCTCCAAAGTAGCTTTGGCTTCAACGGGGTGCTGGGGGAGTTGGCATCTATACCTTTGGGATTCTTGTTGGGAGACAGCTCAAGCAGTACATACACCTGGGGATCCCTCTTTTGGTACTTTAAGTCCACCCTACCTGCATCTTGAATGGTCTCTGTTATTTGTTTTTCTCTTTGTCTCATTTTCTATGGGCTCTCGGCCCAGTTCTCTTTACAGGTATTCTCCTGCTAATGGGCCCTCTAAGGTGGATAATTTTTCCTATGTGCCTTTTCTGACGACCTTATTTTCTTATTTGTGTGTCTGCTGCTAATGGACCGGGGTAATTCCTCTTTTTCCTGCTCATTTCTATCTTTTTACCTGTCATTGGAAGCTTAAAATATTACGAGTCCCTTCTCCCTGGAAAACAGGTTCCTTGTAGCATTTGTGCTTACCTCCCCCTGTCTCTTCCACTCAACTGGCGATGGGGCGGTGTCCAGAGCGATAGTGGACCAAGTGCCCATGGGCCTGACCAGGGTTAGGCATTCCAGCGTGTCTACCTTGAGGAAAGAGGTTGGGCAAAGAGTGACTTGGGCCACATCCTGGAACAAGCAACTTCATTCCTTGGACAGTCAGTAGAGTGCAACTGTGTGTGTTCTAGAGGATATACCTTGTATCTATTTACCCGCGAGTCAGATGAGCAGCTGTGAGGTTGAGGGTTCAGACTTGGTCCTGTGCCCCCTCTTGGGTCTGTTTCAGGCCTCAGCTCCATCAAACTGGCTGCCACTGATTCAACCATTCGTCTCCCCAACACGTCCAGGAGAAGCAGCAGTCACAGTCTTGGGGGTGGGGAGAGATTTGAGCAGTCCCTTTGAGGAGATCCAGGCCTATAAGGCCTTTTGCCTCCTGCATCTTGAGTGGTCCCACTAATTTCTGTTCTTCACTTGGTCTCATCTCCTATTGGCTCTGGGGCCCAGTTCACGCTACTAGAGTTCCCTAGCGTGCCAGCGAGGACTAGGACCTTTCTCGTGAGGATATATTAAGAGAGTGCACTTGTAGGAGGGGGTGACCCACGCAGCTGCCCGTTTTGTGTGGGACCGTCTATGCTGTGGCAGTCAGGCTGGCCCCTTGGTTAGTCCTGAGCAAACCTTATTGAGAACGTGCCCCGCAGGACACTGGCTGGGTGTTGCTCAGACATTGTTAGCATGATTCTCCAGTTCTCAGGAAACCTAGAGTGGTAAAGGTACAGTTAATGGCTACTTTCAGGTCCTCTGCTGGGCTGTAATGTGCAATCACTGTCATGGCGGCCACCACCTTCTATTTCCCCGGTTTCTGATGTGGGTGGGTCTGGGACCTTGGACAGGGGTGTTGGGTCCCGGGCTCCGGGTGGTCCTGAGACCCTAGGTGGCCCACTGACCAACCTGTCTAATGTTCACAGGGCAAGGATACGAGCCTGTGCCACGATTTCCCGGAGTAAAAGTTTCTGTTTCTTGTGTGAGAACATGGCGGCCACCAAGGCCACGCCCCCAACAGGCGCCTGGGAAGCCCGGGGCTGCTGGGTGG
>PVJL010017594.1:0-17854 GCA_004026885.1 Lyroderma lyra
AATAAGTTCACCACCTAATGTGACCCCTCTTTCCATCCCCTTATATTTAGCTTCCCCCCCTCCTCTCCCACCCCCTCCCCTTTCTCCCCTCCCTAACCCACTCGTCCCCAAATAAACATTAAACTATCGATTGTGTCCATGGGTTATTTGTTTGTTCATTTCTTTTTTTCTTTGCTTTCAGTTTTATATTCCGCATATGTCACTCAGCATATTTTATTGTGCCTTTAATTATATACATCTAGTATTAAAGAACTAAAGCATATGACTCAAAAACCTTCCCTAAAAAGGATCTTGTGGGCTAGTGGGGTAAAAAATATTAGTAATTAATAAAACAACACTAATGCAACTCTATTTTTAAAAAGTCATAATAAGAGAGGGACCTCACATATATCAAATATAGTATGTAAGAGTACCCTCCCCATATTTATCCTCTGAAATCACTTCATTCTCTGTTTCTGACAGAAAATTATTATTTTTTTTAGCTTAAGCTAAGAAACCATTCCTTATTAACACTTTATTAGGAGGGAGTTCCCTGGTGGTGTAGTGGCTTAAGGCTCCAGCGCTGGCACTGTCAATGCTGCGGCCTGGGTTCAATTCCCAGCAAGGGAACTACTCACATACAAAACAAACAAACAAACAAACAAACAAAAAACACAAAAAACTTTATTAGGAAAGTTGTAGCAATAGATAAGAAGGTCAAAATATCACAATGGAAAATGTTAAAACACAAAAAGTTGAAGATTGACTTGTAATGACAAGCTCTAGAATACATAAGATCCGATTTCTTTACTTCGGCTCCAACAAAAAACTATAGCCACCATTTAGTGAGCATCTTCTGTGTGCCTGGAATCCAGTCAGGAGCCCTAATACTTTATGGCATTACTGCATAGCCATCACCCCAGTTTTATAACTGAGAAAAATAGGTCATGGTCACACAGCTGAGAAGTGGCTCAGGTTCTAATGCCAAGACACATTCGTTTTTGGCTACAGCACTTATACTAGACTGAGCAAATTGGCCTTGAACATGAAATGAATTTGGTTTGGACCTATTCCCAGGGTTATGAGACCCATCCAGGATACATCTAATCTTTTCTTATTGAACCTCCACTCCCACTCTATCCTCCCCATCTCCACCTTTGTCTTTAGCTCTATAGTCATTCTAGTCCCTGGGGCTAGTTCTGATCCCAAGCTTTTCCTAACTCTGAACTTGTCTTTATCTCCCTTTCTCCTCCAACAGGCTGATTGGAATTTATAATCATTACAGTTTAAACTCAGAATAGTTTAATTATAATCACACTTACCACATGATTTAAGGGCAGATTGTTGGGGCAGGTCATATGAGAATATGATAGGAGAGGGAGAAAAGACTGAAACAGCTAAAGTGGTGGTCCTTAACTCTGGGTATACAAGGGCTGCCAGGAAACTATCCAGCCACGTAGTATGAAAAATAGAGGCAATTATGGCTGGATTTTTTCTGGACAGCACTCATATATAATAGTAATTTTTGGTCTTTTAAAAAATACTGAGTCTTGGGTCCCACATTCAGAGATTTTGATGCAATGGCTCTGGATAAGATCTGGGCATTGGCATTTCTCAAAAACTTCCCAAATGGTTCTGAAAGCTGGTCAGGCATAAGAACTATTAGTTTAAATGAAGGTGTAGGGCAGGTGCTTTCAGATTCTTTTCTGCTCTACATTAATAAAAGTTAGAAATATGAGTGCGACCCTAATACAAACATACACATACATGCACATGTGCACCTTCCCCCCCCGAACACACACAGACTTCAGCTGAAAATTTAATTCTGATGTTATTCCATATCTTTGTAGCATAATATCTAAGTGGACAAGTTATGTTTAAAGAAATTAAGTAGACTACTTTTTTTAAAGAAATAAGTCAATGTGCTCTGTACTTTTTCAATCTGATTTAATTTTTAAATTGTGGTATTGAAGTTGATAGAGAGTTAGATATTTGTATGGTCTATTTTATATAAAAGTATAAATTTCTTCAATATCTATGATAAGTGGAAAATTGGTAGGAAGACACATTAAGAATAAGGCAGAAAGTATCTGGGGTTCAGTTCTCAGAGGTTTGAGTTAGAAAGAGGACCACAGTTTGGGATGTTGGGTAGTAGTATTCAGTTGGTCATCCTGGAAAAAGATTGTAAAAGACATCCCTGCTCAACTGGAAAAGTGGCAGATTGAACGTCCTAAACCAGAGGAATCAGATGGTTGACTAGCAACAGGCAGGGCCAACATGACTGAAGGAAGACAATCAGAACATTAAAACATCTAACTGTACAAGCCAAAGAATTCAGAGAGATTAAGCAATATAATGTTCAGAAAATATAGCAATAGTGGATAATAATGCACTAATAAGTATTATTATTATTATTTAAATGCATAGATAAGTGAAATTGGGATGTCGGTCTCCAGCTATTAGAGCTAAAATTATATGAGGATACTGATGGGCCTGCAAAATAAATAATTGAAAATGCTTCGAGACAGATATTGAAGAGGCAGTTCCAAAATATTGTAGATGCCAGTGAGCAACAGTTAATGACAATGTGATCCAAACAGAACCACAAATGAGGAAGCTTAAATTCAGAGTTAAAGAGCAATAGCTCAAATAGTGCAATACTACAAACAAATGGAATTTGGCATGTGTATTTCAAGTAGCAGAAATGCTTAGGGTCCTATAGTAATATAATAGATTCAGATACTTAAGAAATGATTATAGCACTTTCAACCATTGGTCGTTTTGATCATTTGTTCATTTATTCTTTTCATTCATTCATCTATTTTGAGTGCCTGCTATGTGGAAGACTTGTAGACATAGGTTAATCCTTATTCTAGGCATTGGAATTTTTTTTCTGTAGAAGATTTATGTTGATTTAGATATTCAGATTTCTTACTATTTTGCTTTTGTAACCATTAACAGTTATCTATTAGTTTTTAGTTGTCAAAGTGCATATGCTAGGAGATAGCACAGCCAATGTGGCAGGTGGCACATATGCAAAGAATCCTCCTTCCTAAGTCTTCATGTGAGTCTGAGATGTCTATGAGCTGTGATATTCTGTGAGTTATATTTTGGCCTTCAGTGATGCTGGACATTCAGCATAGCTCTTCTTCCCTGGCCACTTCCATCCTGCACCCCCATTGTCTCCAGTGGTTTGCTTCCCAACTGAATTATGCATTGTGTTTTATCTTTTCCTGTTCCAGTTTTCGTGAGCTTGACATTTCATCTGGTACTGACCCCAGTTGAATGTCTCACAACTAGTTAACATGGGTAGAATTTGATGCTGTGTGCTTGACTGAGCAGTACCTTTATTGTAAAGCAACTGATGGTAAAACTTCACAGATCCTCAAGTGAGTCTTTGCAAATTATTTCACTACAACTCTTGACAGAAAAGGAATGACTGTTTTGTGTGTTTCCGTGCCATTACCATAAAATGCATGTCAGAAAAATTACTACATGTTTTTATTTTTTTAAGTCTTACCAAAAAATAACTCTGAATTCCCAGGATTTATCTCAGAAGAAATGGCTTTCTGTAATCTTTAGTTCTTTCATAGAATATTGGAAGATAATCATAATAAATACAAATAATTACAGCTGACATTTATTGAAAGATTACCATGTGTCAAGCATGGTTCTAAGTGCCTAACATATTTTACCTGATTTAGTTCTCATGATATAACATGTAAAGCATGTATTATTTAAGACAGTCAATGTTCCTGAGGTTACATAGTTAGTTAGTAAAACTGTAAAGTAGGACACCAAGAACAATGAAACATTGCCTAAGCTTGTACAAAAAATATTTTGTAAATAAAAAGGAAACCTTTCATTTTCTGAATAAAATCCACATTTAATTAAAATATCTATCTTTGGCTTGATACTTACAAATTATGTCCACTTTAAATCTAAATTTAAAATATTTCTTAGCTTAAGAGTATTAATAATTCAGTATTAACTGTACTTTATGAATAATGTTACATTATGAACTACCTACTTCTTACAATATAAAGACCTGATTTAGAAATCTACACATAAACAAATAATCTCTTGTTTTAAGTAAACACTTATAATCTAGAATGCCATGTTGTATCTATATATTACACATTGCTTAATATGCTTGATAGAATAGAGATTTAGAAAGTCAACTCGGAGTTTTGGAATGTTAGAGTAGTCTTACATAACTCAGCAGAGTACTATTATTCTGTGGGAAAAAGAATGAAAGTAGTTTAATATTTGGCATAACATTTCAATAAAATGTAGATAGCCTAGAAATATAATTTGCTTATTGAAGCTGCTCTTTGAAATAGAAAAATAGCTTTTGCTCATACATACTGAGAAGTAACTGTTGTAAGCATGACCGCATATCCTATGTACGTATATACTCCGCAGAGATGTGTATTTGAGAATTTTCAGTGTCTCAAGATCCCAGGAAGAGTGTCAGAGACTTTCCCAAAGGTTATTAAGTAGCTCTTTTAAGGTGATTCTTCTTGATAAAAGAGTCATATTTCCTCCAATGTTTTAGTTTTTTTTTTAAGCCATTAGTTTTATTTAGAATTTAAGAGAGTTTTGTGACTGAAAGGTTCTATATGATTATTGAAGCACACAGTAATTTATACTTGTAAATGCAGAACATGAAACCAAGTATTATAATAAGTGAAATAGCAGTTATAAACAAAAGCTGTTTACAGATAGTATAGTTATTTGGCGGGGGGTCAGTATCACTGAAAAATGAAAAACTTTTGAGTCTGTGCCAGTGAAATAACCAAAAATTTAGTAAGACTTGGAACAAAATGGCAGAGTAAATGAATTTATCTATAGCTTTTCTTGCTCCAAATTTTTTGAACTAAAAAAATCTAAAGCCAGTACTAATAATTTATTTAATATGAAGATTTAAAAAATAGATTTGATTATTCTTTCAGATAGTCATAATTTTTTTTGAAAGGCAGGAGTTAGCCTGAATTAGAACACGGAGAACAAGATGGTACTTGTAAGAGAAAAGTGCTCCAAAGGAAGGATTGCTGTTAGTGGAGCAGCCTTCTGAGTGTGAACACGAGGTGTAGAAGTAGATGCCACCAGAATCCTTATAAGGAATAACTGTGGAACTGCATTTGGAACAGTTAGGTGTGTTGATTCTTCCTTTTTCCTTCACCTGTGCTGTATCCCAGGTATCAAAACTATTTGCACTCAGACTAAAGGAATGAATGTATGTACTAGAACAGAGACAGTTGGGCAACGGACAGTTACTGACCTACAAAAATAAAAACAATTCTCTTCCCTGAGACTGAAGAAAAAATACAAACAACTCCAGTGCAGTAATTCATGTCATCTTCCCGAAATCATCACAGAGTGCATATAATTGAACAGAACCATATCCACATAAGGCCTATGAGGTATCTTAAATGCAAAGAGAAGCGAATACTCAATCAGCAAGGTTTGATTGAAACCAAAACCATGAAATGGTGATATCAAAATCAATAAAAAAGAATGAATTCCTGAGAAACAGGATTAGTGTAGCAAGGAGGAGAATAATCTAAACTATGTGTAGAGCATAGTTTGAGATAAATTTGGGAGGACTGTATATCCATAAAGTTCTTAGAAATTAAAAATTATAACTAAAATTTTTAGTCTTTCAAAAGACGGAATGTAAAAAGTTAAAGATGGACTGAAAAAAAGAGAAATTTTCACAGACTGCAACACAAAAAGTCAAATGTTTTAAAATCAGAGTAAAATTGAGACATAAATAGAAAACTAAGATGTTTAAATATCTTAAGGAAGTGTAGAGAACAAAGGTAAAGAAAGAGAAGAAATAAATAATAGAATAATGAAAGATTTTTTCAAAGGACTGATAAAATATATACATTTTGGTAAAAGATCTTGCTGAACATGCAATAAAGTGAATGAAAAACAATAGATCCTGACATAATGTGGTGAAATGTCAAAATGTCAAAATATTAAGGATAAAAATGAAACACAAAGATGTTTAGGGAGCTAAATCAGGTTTCCTACAAAGAAAGATCACTTGTTGTTAGGGCACAATGAAGAAAATTTCTTAAAATAAAAACAAACAAACTATAGGCTAATTCTATTAAGCAAATAGATATAAAATTCTAAAACACAAATACTAACTACCAAATAGAATCTAGCAACATATTAAAATAACATTATGACTAATATATAATGACATATATATCTTATAAATGCAATAATAAATTAAGTTAGAAAAATTATAAAGCAATTTTCTTCATTAAATTTTATTGAGAAAAAAGTTTATGATCACTCTGGAAAAACTAGGAAAGAAAACGTCAATTCATTTAAAAAATTATTTTTATAATAGATTTTATTTTTTAAAGTAGTATTATGCTCACAGCAAAATTGAGCAGAAGCTACAGAGATTTCCCATATATCTCCATTCCCTCTTGTACAAAGCCTCCCTCATTATCATGATCCCCCACCAGAACGGTACATTTGTTACAATCAATAAACCTACACTCACACATTATTATCACCCAGATTCACAGATGCAGGGAACAAGCTAGAGGGGTGGTTTCAAGGGCTGGGTGTAAAAGATGAGGAGATCAAGAAGTACAAATTGGTAGTTACAAAAATAGTTAAGGAAATGTAAAGTGAAGCATAGGAAATATAGTCAATAATGTGGCAATAACTATATATAGTGTCATGTGGGTACTAGACTAGTCAGGGGGACCTGTTTGAAAATTACATAAAACTCTAACTACTATGCTATATACCCAAAACTAATGTATGATAATATCAAATATCAACTGTAATTGAAAAATTTAAAAAGGAGAGGAAGAGGTAAAGGCAAATAAGAGGTTCAAATTTTCAGGTATAAAACAAGTCATGGAAATGTAATGTACAGCATAGGAAATGTAGTCAATAATATTGTGGTAGTGTGGTATGGTGTCAGATGGTTGCTAGACTTATCATGATCATTTGTTTGGATATATGAGTATAAATGTTGAATAACTGTAATGTATACCTGAAACTAACATAATATTATATGTTAGCTATGTTTTATAAAAAAATCTTTAAAAGGTCAGAAAACACCAATTCATAATGTGAATTTCTAGTAAAGTAGGACTAAAGCTGATATGCCCTTATCTGATAAAGAATGGCCTTAGGTAAAAAGAGACCCACAGAAAAGATGATAAGAGGTTGGAAACGTTTTCTTTAAAGTCAAGAACAAGACAAAGATTTCATTTATCATAACTATTATTGAACATGATTGAATTAACAATGTGAGACAATTAAATGAACTAAAAAGTTGAGCTACTGAACCTTTCTGTACTTCCAGCTCATTTTCTTTTTTTCTGAAAACCTAAAACTGCTCTAAAAAATAAGTGGTTTTCTGAGTGTTTACACTAGAAAAGTTCAAACTTTTCACTATTGATGATTTTTTTATTCCCATTATTTCAAGTGATTTAACAACATTTTTGGTATTGTCAGTCTGTATAATTATAACCAATTTGGTGTACACGTATGCAGTGTCATCCCACTGTGGTTTTATTTTGTGTTTCCCTGTCCTCTCATGAATTATAGCACCTTTCAATGTGTCTATTCACAATTTATATGTCTTTTTCATGCTATGCCTATTCAAGTAACTTTTAAAATTTGTATTATATTTATTTTTTCTTATTAATTTGTATAAGTTCTTTATTATATTTTTAATATAAAATCTTTCATTATAAATATCTTGTCCTACCCTGATGCTTGCCTTTGCACTCTCTTAGTGTTACATCTATTTGAGGAATAGGAGTTCTTAATTTTAATTTTAATATTGACCAGTGTATTAATATTTTTTATCATTGGTACATTTTGTATCCTGTTTAAGAAATATTTATTGATTGCAAAATCATAAAGATATTCTCCAACTCTGTCATTTAGAAATGTCCCTATATTACTCATCACAATTACATTTACAATCCACCAATAATTATTTTTTATGTATGGTATTGATATATAAATCCAGCAACTCAACAGTACATACTGAAAGCTCAGCCTTAACACACGGCATCAGAACCCAGCTCTAGTGAGTTGTGTATGGATAAGGTTCCAGGAAACGAGCAGACCACCGTGGAGGCTGTTCACAATCTTAGGGCTGTGGTTTAAATGCCCTCTTAATTTATAGCATTTTTGTGTCCTTTTTTTCTTAGTCTTGGCTAGGTATTAACTGTTACATTGTATTCAGTATTGTTCTTGTTTTGAAGCAGGGTGGAATTCCATTTCCTTCACTACCATGTTGTCAGTAGTCTTGGGCAATTGCGTTGTCAATGTAAGTAGGCACTTTCTTTTTTTCTCTTTTGAAAAATTTAGATAATATGATTTTCTTAGGAGTGAAAACAGAATCTTAAAGATTATAATCTATTGTTCCTGATCTATACCAAGTTTACTAAACCCCATTTTTTGTCAACAACTTTCACTTTATTAAAATTAAAGATATGCATCTCTTTTAAAGAAGAGTAATTGAAACTAACTCAAAAAAGGCAGTATTATATAAATAATTGATGGCATTTTTCATAGTATGACCAATATTAATGTAATGTAATATATTTGTAATGTAAAGTATCATCAGAAAAGAGGAAAATAAACCAATTCTTGAAACCCATGATTTATTTAGCTCAACACTTTTTCTTCGATAGGTATACAAAATTTGTGGGGGCAGAAATTGATTTTGTCCCTTACAATTTCAACCTCAGAAAAGTTAGGATTACATACCAAACATTCTAGTTTCTTTAATAACCTATTATGAACTTATCATCTAAAAATTTATAGAAAGCTATATTTTTGACTTGTTCCACCAGTTGGGGAAATAAGTTTCATGAACTTACTGCTGCTGTGTAAATTAGTACTTTACTTTTGTTGCTTGATAACCACAGCTTTTAGGCTACCCAGGGTGCCCTTTAGTTCATCTATTACAAAATTTGGTGAGCAAGACTGTAGTGGATGAATGTGATTTTTTAGACTCTGACGATATAAGGAAACTGTCATATAACTATTCAAAAATATTATTATAGTACATTTAAGTCTATATTTAAACTATTGAAAAGAAGTATGACTACTTTGAAATCTTTATTTGCTGCCAGAAAATATCAGTCATAGGCCTGGTTTTCTTCCTGTGTTCTCATTAAGGTGACATAAGCCGGTTTCATAGTTTAAATACCTTCTATAAACAGATAACTGTCACATTTGTAGCTTAAATTCTGATTTCTGTTCTTACCCGAAGACTCAAATATTCTGTTTTGTGAACAATCTGTTCGCAAATTCTATTTTGCAAATTAGAATAGCTGTGGAAGAAGCAAAGCCGTTTCAACAGTGAAATGCATTTACTGAACTTGGTGCCTGAGAGGAGCAGGGCTGAAGAGAGAGGGCTAGAGAGTGACCGTGACATGCAGTCAGAAGAACCTATTCTTTGTACTTTATCAAGGTGTTCCTAAGTGGTGGTACATAGTAGTGAGAATAAAAATAATCATCATAATTTATTCTTAGCATTTGTTCTCTCATTGCAGTCCTACAAATCCCCAACATTTTATCAAATTCATACATTTATTCCAATGTCTTCAACAATGAGCACTTCCTGAGAACACAGAACATTTTGAGTATTTTTGCCACCTTTAATGGGTGACCTCTAACCTTGCTGGGTACTCCATGCTACCCAGCTGCCTTGCTATTTTCCACAATTAGCCCTGCACCTATGTTTCTCTGCAGTCATGCTGTCTTACTATCCATACTCCCAGAAAATTCCTTCCTACTCAGGACCTGGAGCTTCTGCTCTGCTCCTTCAGATTTTGTCTTTGGTTTTCTTCTATTCTTTTCTCCTTCCATGTGGACTCTGCAATCGGCATTACTTTTCCAATAAAAAATATCATCTCTTGGAATGATGTCACATGCAAATTTTTGTTACACAAAATTGTCACCTCCCTCCTGCTCTCATTTCATCCTATATCCAATTTAGTTTTCAAATTTTATTTTTGTGATTACCTCAACAACTTTCCCCTTCTTTCCTCCCATCATATCCACTTGTAAATGCTCTAACTTATTTGTTCCAATTGTCTATCTTTTCCATGCACACAACAGAATAACTGAAACTTCTGGAGGGAAAATAACATGCACCTGGAATAACTAGTTTTACATTAATTTCCACAAACCTGAGCAACACATAATAATGCCCAACAGATTTTTGGGTTTCCATGGTATGTTTTCTTTTCCATATTTTGAAAGAACAATTGTAAAACATTTCCTTTCCCTTTAACCTTCCCTCACCTTATACATATACTTACTCCCCACCGTCTAAGTTGATAATCTTCTTAATACCTCATTAATCAAACAAAAGCAGACAGCAGAATGCTTCATTCTCCCATCAGCAAGTCAACAAACTTATCTGCATTTTCATCCATCCTCTCCTATTTTCTCCTCTTATAACTGAAAGTAAGTGTCCTTCCTCCCATCAAGGACCCATTTTCTCACGTGTACTCTCATGCTCTAGTATTTCCCATTTAAACTTCAAAAACTCTTCTTTGACCTCACATCTTCTGCTCAGCTGCCATTCATTTTACTGCTGTTTTTCCAGGAAAAATTGTGTCCCGGAGTCCTACTCCTGTTTACTCTTAAACCCATTTCATTTTGGCTTTTTCCCTCCTGCTCCATGGCCATAGTATGGCAATCATTAGTTGCTATATTAATGAACTTAACAGGCAGTTCTCTGTCTTTATTTCACTTGACTTTTTAGGGATGGTTAACTCAGCCAGCTACTTCCTCATTTTGGAAAAACCTTTCTTTTTGGGTTTCTATGAAATGACTTTCTCCTGAAATGATTTTCTCCTCTCCCGCTACCTAACTGGCAACTTTTTGTGATTTCTTTAATCATGTCCTCCTCCACTTAACCCCCACCTCTAAATGTTTGAGTGCTCCAAAACTCAGTCACAGTCCTGTTTTTCTTCCTGTGCTCCCCTTAAAGTCAGTTTCATAGTTTAAATACAATCTATGAACAGATAACGATTTTTGTTCTTACCTACAGACTCAAATCTTAAGACACCATCTTGACTTTCTCCCTTGGATGTCCTATAGGCATCCCAAACTTATCAAAAACTGTTACTCCATATATCTCACCCCCAAACTATTTCTCTTGATGTTCTAGTAATAACTAAAGCCAATACTATTCATATAGCATGTCAAGTAGCAACATGTGACTTCACTGATCGCACTCTAGTTTAGCTTCCTCATCCCATCCATCAGTAATTCTTATTGATGGAAACATAGAACACTTTTGTGTCTATAGTGTCATTGATGTCCTCTTAGATGTGGCACCTTTGTATAGCATAACCCGTAAAATCATGCTAGCTGATGCTTGTTTTATGCACTAACATAAATCTCAAAATAGATTTTTCTCTTTCCTGTACTGTCACCATACTAGGGAAAACCACCATGATTTTTCATTTAGACTACTGCTGTAGCATCGTATTTTGACCTGTTATATTTTACTTCATTTTATTTTATGTGCAATTGTCAGTAGCATCTTTTAAAAATACCAAATTGTATCATGCTGTTTCCTTGATTAAATGTTTTAGTTGACTTAAATATTCTTTACAAACTCCCATATGATCTGGCTGCTGTCTACATAGTGGACCTTATCTTGGCCGCTGTTTCCTTGATGATTTATTCCACATACTTGCCTACTTTCAACCTTCTGTCCTCTTTGCCTAAAATACGTTTTCCCTCTCACCACACCTGGATACCTCTTTTCCTTCAGTATGCCCACAAATCACTTCCTCTGAGGGTCATTTCATGGTCAACCAATCTAAAGCAATACCTCCTTCTCTCACAGAACTCTCTGTCACAGCACAGTGACTATTTCCTTCATAGTATTTATTACACTCTCTTAATAATGTAAACATAATCGACTTTTGTTTGTTTACATGTACTCGTATATTTTTCATCATTGTGCAAGCTCTGTAAGGATGATGACATTATCTTGTTCACCTTCTAATTCTTAACTCCTGCGATAGTAACTAGGACAGCTGCTCACCAAATATTTATTGAATTAAATATGTATTGAGTGAATAAATGACAGTGTGAGATAGTCACAAAAGTATTACTGTATTTATTTTAAGATTTAGGCTTAGTGAAGTTAGGTCATTTTCCCAAGGATATAACAGGGCAACAATCGACCCAGATTTCTGAAAGTCAAAGGCTATTCCTATTGAGCTATACTGGATGATAAAATTTCCAGGATAGTTCTAGAAAATCATGCTAATACCTTGTAGAACTATCCACTATTTGTTTTGCACATGAAGATAATTAGGGCAAAGATCAGAAAAATTGTTCCTTTGGATACATGGCATCATGAAGAAGAATATAATACCTGCTTTTGTGATGAGGCATAAAAAATTATGTATGATACTGACAAAACAGCGAGCCTGTTTTAGTCAGAGTATATTCCAACAGTGGCAGGCTCTGTAGGAAACAATCAATTAAGGAACTGATGGAGGATAGCTAGATAACTGCATTAAAGTAAGTGACAATTGGCTATGCCATGAGCTTATGTGAATAGAAACAGAAAGGACAAGGCCATTTGGGACCAGTCAAGTGAACTTAAGAGGACCTGGCAGGTACTCAAGAGTAGAAAATTAGTTATTATGAGAAGGAACAATCTAGAAACTTGTAGATACAAGCAGTAAATCAGAGGTTGGAATCAAGATTTCCTTGAAGCACTGAAGAAAGGAACTCTGATACCACTGATAGCTGAGTTTAAAAAAATTAAGTCAATCAAATAGTTTTAAAGTACTGTAAATTAAAAGAAAATACTAGAAATGGCAATGGAAAATAGAGCCATAATTTCATATGCTTTCAGAGAGGGATTTTTGCCTGTTTTTAGAAACTTGGTTTGCATGCAAAGGCAGATCAAACCCCAGGTTTCTAGAGATCCCAAAAGATTATAACAGGAACACAAAATTATTCATTTTAGTCACAGCTATTGGAAGAAAACAGGGCACAGTGGTCTTGGAAATATAAATATATTCATTCTTTAAATAAATAGCATTCTTATAGCAGGTTTTCTGAAGGATATTTTATATGTATTCTGTTGTTTTGGGAATTGCTTTTTTTGTAGCAAAAGCTAAATTGATTCGGAATCATTGATCCTGGTCTTATTACCAATCAGTGTTTTAGGATATTTTGGCTATCTAATACACTCCTCATATAGTAGAATGTCCCTAAAATTACAGGTATAAGTTTCTGCAAAATCACTCTGAAGCTGACATAAAACCACATATTCTATCATTTTATCTTACAAATGCTTCTCTTTCTCTTTTGTTTGTCTTCATAAAGTAGGTCCTTTACTATTTTTGCCACCTATGGTGGTGAGTTGTATGTGTCATCTTGGCTAGGCTATATCGCCCCATCATTTAGTTCAACACTAGTCTAGATGTTCCTGTGAAGGTATTTTGGAAATATGGTTAACATTTACAATCAGTTGACTCTAAGTAAAGATTGCCCTTCAAAATGTGTTTGGCCTAATCCAATCAGTTGAAGGCCTTAAGAGCGGAAACTGAGGTTTCCAAGAAAAGAAGGAATTCTGCTTTAAGACAGTGACACAGAAACCCTGCTTTAGTTTTTAGCCTGTCAGCCTGCTCTGTAGATTTCAAACTTGCTGTCCTCTACAATTGCATGAGCTAATTCCTTAAAACAAGTGTGTGTAAGTCTGATTGGTTGTGTTTTTCTGGAGAACTCTGATATACTTACTACCCTTGGGTGAATCTCACCTACATCTGTGTTAGCTTGGATTTTTAAAAATAATTTTCTTAATGATAACTTACATTTTTTGACCCTTTGGTGGTAATATTACATTAAATCATCCTCTTTGAGGAACATTCTCTCGCAAAATTTTGGTAGCTTTCTGGAGTATAGTTGATGACATTGTCTAAGCTGTGTTGAAGATTTTGTGTATTTTTTTTTTTTTCACACTAATTATCCTCAGTGGGCCACATTGAAGTATTTTAAGGAACACTCTCCAAGAGTCGTGACAAAGGTATGGTGCAACAAATTACGTGTCTAATGAACACTGGATTGTAATAGATCACTCATAAACTTTGTATGTGGTTTATATGATTTTTGCTTACATTGAAACTCACTTGTCACTTTATTTTATACACACAAAGCAAGATATTTTTGTAAGTTTTCCCCATTTGGACTGGAATTTACTATCCAGAAAAGTACATCTTTTGCAAAATTAAGGAATTCTTTGTGTGTTTTCTCATCCTGGTTACTTACGAAATTCTGATCTCTTGTGGACCCAGTGGTTTGTACTTTACTCTCCAAAGGAGTTACAATTTTTCTCCACATTGCTATCTATTTAAAACTCAGTTCTCTATCATACAAAGAACTCTCTCTAAATTTATGATGAGTTTCAATTACATTTTAATTGGTGTGGTCCATTCAGTTATAAAGCCATTTTTTGAGAACCCAAAAACAAATGTTAATTACTGAGGTAACCATTGTGTATCCAAAGATAAATAGAAACGTACAACAAGATCAGAGTCTAGTGTTAAAGATTTTTTGGAACTTAATGAATCACACTACTTATTTTCAACATGTTTATTTTATGTCTCAAAGTAGGTAGGTCTGATTTCTTGTCATGTATCTTTTTCTTTACAGATTATGCCTGCTTTAGTATATATTGAATTTACATTCATTATGAATCCAACCAGTTTTCTTAGTGTGAAAGTAAGATTCATTGCTCTGTACTTTCTCAGTAGTTTCTCAAATTCTTACAGATAAGTAGATACATAATTTGTGTTTCAATGAGCTTCCTGTATAACAAATTGTCTAATTTAGGAAGCAAGTAAACAGATGATTTTTAAAACACGTAGAGAAGATACTTTTGTTTCCCAAATCTGGAAAAGTTGTTTATTACTTCAGACAAGTATTTGCCACTAGTGTTAATATTATAAAAGTCAAACAGAGCATATTTTAAGTGACTTTTACAGTACTAAAGGAAAAATTTAAAGGAAGCATTAAGTAACACTAAGATATACAAGGGCTGTCCGGAAAAAAATCCAGCCATAAATGGCTCTATTTTTTAAATTACATAGCTGGATACTTTCCAGACATCATTGTACAATGCTACATAATATAAAATACTATCTAGGTATAATAAATGGGTATGTGCATGATTACATATTTATGAGGGCTGTCCAGAAAGTATCCAACCATGTAATATGAAAAACTGAGGCATTTATGGCTGGATTTTTTCCAAACAGCTCTCATTTAATATACATGTAAGTTATTTATAAAACAGAATTCACCAATACTAGATAGTGGTTTTGACCTAAAAGTTAAAATAATGGGTTAAGGTAGGAAAATGATCTATCTTGAACAGAGTTTTGTACAGTAATAAAAAGAAAGTTAGGAACATAAGCAAGGGAGAAAAATGGGGAAATATATATCACAGTTCAATGCACAAAATTAAAATGTAGAGGGATGATTCTTATAATGAATGTCAAAATTAATAGGTACCGTCTGCGTGGGAGATAATATAAAAGGGAAGGGTGGCAGTTTATGCTGAAAACATTTACTAAGCAATCCAGAGTTCTTTTGAAATATGCAAAAGGAGGAAATAGTTTGAAAGAGTCCTATAAGCAAAAAAAAAAAAAAAAAAAAAAAAAAAAAAAAAAAAAAAAAAAAAAAAAAAAAAAAAAAAAAAAAAAAAAAAAAGCAAGTTGTACCCAGATAGTTTTGTATTGAATTTAATTCTTGTGTTGTTTTGTGGATTACTTTTCCCAAGAAATGTGTTTTTCTGCTTTTCTGCTACTTCTTGGACCTCTGAAAAGGACTGCGGGACTTGTAACAGACCATGTTATTTTCACTGTAGAGAAGCCTATGCAAAAAAGAAAGGATTCTGAGACTATTTTGTCATTCTGTGTAGTTTCCAGTATGTACCTACCTTTGGCTATATTAATTAGGGTGGGATTGAACTGCTTCTGGCCTTTATCACTTATTTCTCAAACTCTCAAATATGAAGTCTGGCATAAATTAGTTCATAAAATTGCCACTGTGCGCTTATGTTGTCAGCACTGTACAAACAACTCAGTAAGGTTTCGTAACCTTGGTGTATCTGTGTCTCATAGCTGTATTCATGTTGATGTGTGTGTCAGTGTCTTGCTAAGTAGCATTCATTATTGTTGTGTGTTTTGTTGTGCCATTGGGAGAATGTTGGAACTTTAATTAGAGCAATAAACAAACATAAAATTTCTTGTTAAACTTGGCAAGAGTGGAAGCAAAATTAGGGACATGTTAGTCCAAGTTTATGGGGATAATGCCATGAAGATAATGGCAGTGTACAAATGGATTAAACATTTTTGTGAGGGGAGAGAAAGTGTCACTGATGAAGAGAAGTCAGGACAGCCAGTAATGAGCAGAACTGATGAAAAGACTTAAAACATTTTTTGAATTGTATGTCAAAATTGTATTGTCAGCTGACTGTAAGAAGCATAGCAGGCCAAGTAAACATTGATAGAGAAACAGTTAGGAAAATCTTAACTGAAAATCTTGGCATGAGAAAGGTGTGTGCAAAAATGCTCCCAAAGCAACTCACTAATAAGTTGAAGTTTGTCAAGACCTTTTGGAGAGGCAAGGCAATGTTTTGGGCCGTGTTATTACTAGTGGTGTAACCTGGTGTACCAATACAACTGTGAAACAAAGTGTCAAAGTGCACAATGGAAGTCAGCCAATTGTCCACACCAAAAATGTTCCATCAGTCCAAATAATGTTGCCAACCTTTTTTGATATCGGAGGGATTGTTCATTATGAATTTGTACCAACTGGACAGAGTCAACCAAGCTTACTGTTTGGAAGTCCTGAAAAGTCTGCATGAAAAAGTTAGATGAATATGAGCTGAACTTTTTGACAATTCATGGCTCTCACATCACAACAATGCACCAGCTCACACTGCACTGTCTGTGAGGGAGTTTTTAGCCAGTACACAAATAACTGTATTGAACACCTTCCCTACTCACCTGATTTGGCTCCCGATGACTTTTTCTTTACCCAAAGATAAAGGAAATATTGAACAGAAGATATTTTGATGACATTCAGTACATCAAGTGTCATATGACAACAGCTATGTTGGCCATTTCAGAAAAGGAGTTCCAAAATTGCTTTGAAGGGTGGACTCGGCACTGGCATCGGTGCATAGCTTTCCTATGGGAGTACTTCGAAGGTGACTGTGGTGATATTCAGCAATGAGGTATGCAGCACTTTTTCTAGGATGAGTTTGTGAACTTAATTTTCTTTTCTTTCTTTCTTTCTTTATTTTTTATTTTAAAAAATTCATTTTTATTGTTAGACTTATTGGGGTTACATCTGTTAGTCAAGGATTACATAGGTTTCAGGCATACAATTCTACAGTGCATTGTCAGCTTGTTGTATAATAAGTTCACCACCCAGTGTGAGTTTTCTTTCCATTACCTTATATTTAGCTTCCCCTCCCTCCTCTCCCACCCCATCCCCTTTCTCCCCTCCCTAACCCACTTGTTCCCAAATAAACATTAAACTATTGATTGTGTCCATGGGTTGTTTGTTTGTTTGTTCATTTCTTTTCTCTTTGTTGCTTTCAGTTTTATTTTTTTATTTATTTTTTTAAATTCATTTTTATTGTTAGACTTATTGGGGTGACATCTGTTAGCAAGGATTACATAGGTTTCAGGCATACAATTCTACAGTGCATTGTCAACTTGATGTATAATAAGTTCACCACCTAATGTGACTTCTCTTTCCATCACCTTATATTTAGCTTCCCCCCTCCTCTCCCACCCCCTCCCCTTTCTCC
>PVJL010017595.1:0-17835 GCA_004026885.1 Lyroderma lyra
TTTTTTTTTTGGTCATGCTGTATTGCTGCCCAAGGGCTTATTTTGCTTATCTATAAACTCTTTAACTCCCCACGTCCCCGTGACCATGCCCACTCATCCATCCAAGCAGGCCCATAGTCCCTCCTCGTAAAACTAACCCTCCTCGGGTTCTGTAATCAGACCAGGTTGTAGCACTACTTAGCGATAAAGATCCTGAGAACATTAACTGTTTGTGTGGGAAGAGTCCTTAGGGGGACGAAAAACATCCCCCCCTCCTGTAGATTTGAAATCAGTGAGAGGTAGACATGTTCGGATGTTTTCGATGCAGGAGCCAGGGGACGCTCTTGCTGTGTCCCCTTTAGCTCTAAGTGTGTATCTGTCTGCATCGTAGTTGCATTTTCTGGTGAAGAGGGCTTCAGCATTTAAGCCAAAGAGTGAAGTACTCAGCCTTACCAAGCAGCATTGTTTCCACTCAGTAGTGACACGTGTCTGCTTCCTCCAGCTTGGAGCCGGTGCTTTGGGACTCTGGTTGGGCCCCTTTATTGGGTTTTTTACTCCCTCTGCTTCAGTCAGAGATCTTGTAGCTTTTTCATTTATTCTGTCAAGTAATTTTATATGCCTGTTCGTGCATGAGTTGAGAGAATAATTCTTTTTTTCAAAAGCACTTTACTTGCTGTTTTTCATCATCTTCATGGGAGTCAGCCGAGCACAGCCCTCCTTGTCCTGTTCACATCTTATGTTTTTCCTTCTCTAAATGCAGAGTTTTTCCTTGAAACACTGATCAGAGCTCTGGTGCCTCCCCCACCCCCAAGTCTCCTAGAAGGAGGCTCCCAGAGGGACAACTTGACCCTTCTATGAAGAGCAGTAGTTAAAATATTAATGGGAATATTGGTCAAGGAAAGAATGAGGTTTTTAAAAGGAGATGTTTTAAGATTCATCCCAGCATGAGTACCTAGATGTTTCCCTTCTCTGTGGCAATATTTGTGTGTTTTGCCATTCTGCTTTAATTTTTGGAGCAAAAAAGTTACATTTGCAAAGAAAGCATTCACTTCAAAGATAATCGACTGACCATATGTGAGCAGAAGCTCTAGGCTTACTTTCTCTATTCTTTGATCTTCTTTCAGTGGGCAGTTATTGAATGTGCCTGTTGTGTTGGATGCTATGGGAAATAGAACAGAGTATAAAATAGCCCCCTCCTCAGTTTTACAGTTTAGTTGGGGAGGTAAGACAAACCCTCATGGCAGAGAGAGAGAGAGAGAATATGCTTGGTTACTTGGTGTTCAGATGAGTACAAGAGTCCATGTGTGCATTTCCCTAGTTTCCTGTCCCCGCCGCCCCACCCAGGACGTCATGAAGGGATATGAAATTCCATCTAAATTGGGAAAACTTGCCACTTTATTCTAAACCAAATATATTTCTATTAAAATGTATAAGACAGAAGAGGAAAAGTTCTCTATTCTCACACTCAGAGTATTCTATTTTATAAGTCATAGCTCATGTGCCACGGGAGAGAGATTGTAAGGAGGAAGGCAGAGGCTCCCAGAGTTTGATTTACATGTGGTCACACTGGGGTGTCTGCTAGAACTAGGCATAGACTTGTTTTCCTGGCTGACTCTTGATCTAGTGACCATTTTAGCCTGAACTTGGTAGAGAGCTGGTTGCGAAACCAGTCTTACTTTCTGGCTGAGAGATAGCAGGAAATAAATTTGAAGGTATTGCTGGACACTAAGGTGCTGCTTAGTTTTAGGAAAAGTAACAAGAAAAAAAAGCATTAGAGTTACTACCCTCATGTGGCACACTTAGAAGTACTGCCAGATTTTAGAGACATGGTGTGTGCATGTGTGTGCACACACGGGCTCGAGAGCACACACACGTGAGAGCACATAACACATGCATGCTCAAAACTAGAAGTGTCCCTGCTTCTAGCATTTTTTTCTTCTTTACATGATTAAGTTTGAAGAAGCATAAGAGCAATAATTCATTTCTTGTATTATGTAAGAGAAGAGTTTGAGATAGATCCAAGTGGAATTGCATGTTTTCATTTGGAGCTCTGAGAAAAGATCTAGGAAGATCAACACATTTAGGAATTGTTGGTGTCTGTGATGATATACATGAGAAAAGATGTGATCCCTTAGGAGAGGATTTGGAATACAAAGAAAAGGAGATGGGAATTTCAGCATGTAAGGGTCAGGTAGACAAGAAGCCAAAGAAATAAAGAAAAAGCAAGATTATTTGATATTGTTGCAATGAAAGTATTTCAGAGGACTCATATGTCAACTCTGAAATATCTCCCCTGTTATGTCAAATATGATGAAGAATAAAAAGTGCTCCTGGATTTAGTATCACACAAATGTGTTTTATAGAACTATTGAGTAAAGTGCACGTGTAGGAAGAGGCAAGAGGAGCTATGAGAAAAAGGAGATATGGGTATGGGACGACTCTTTCTGAGAAGCTTGGATAGGAAATAGACTGTAAA
Source organism: Lyroderma lyra (assembly GCA_004026885.1). Lineage (NCBI taxonomy): Eukaryota > Metazoa > Chordata > Mammalia > Chiroptera > Megadermatidae > Lyroderma > Lyroderma lyra. Next base: position 2,456 of record PVJL010017595.1, read on the forward strand.
TAGTGCAGAAACCAGAGTGTGACTTTTCCTGATAGAAAGCACTGAAGCAAGCTTGCTCAACCCACAGGCTGCATGCGGCCCATGATGGCTTTGAATGCAGCCCAAAGCAAATTCGTAAATTTCTTACAACATTATGAGATTTTTTTGTGACTTTTTTTTTAGCTTATCAGCTGTCATTAGTGTAATTTGTGTGTGGCCCAATACAGTTCTTCCATTGTGGCCCACGGAAGCCAGGAGATTGCATGTCCCTGACTAAAGTGTGTTTGTTTGTACATGAGGAAATGGGAGGCAGGTAGAATACAAAGTTAAAAAAATATATGTTGGTGCTGGAAGGATTGGAATACAGAGCTTTGGTAGGAAGAGGAAAAAAAGGAAGGAAAAAGGGAAGAACGGGAAGGGAGGGAAGGGAAGGGAAAGGAAGGGAAGGAAAGAAAGAAGGAAGGAAGGAGGACAGAAGGAAGGGTGAAGTGAAGGATTGGTAGAAAGATTGTGGACCTGATAGTAGGAAAATTAAGGAGTTCCCATATGATGGCTCTAGTTCTTCTTGAAGTATCAGGAATAGTAGACACTGCCTCTGAGAATAAAGGGAAAATGTACGAATTGAGTTTAAGAAGATAGGCATATTTGACTAGAGAAACATTTAGTGGCCGAGTGCCTGGTTGAGGGTAGTCCTCAGGGCCCCAGCAGGTACAGTTGTGCAGGCTGTGTATTGCACAAGGCTGCCATACCTAAGAGGGGCACTGTTTACCTCACGAACATCATAGGTGTGTTTATTTTTTATGACACATTTCTGGCAGGTGGCAGTAAAGTATCTTGTTCTTGCAAACTCAAGATTATCCACACAGCTTTCTGACAGAGAAGTAAAGTGTGTTGAGGAAGTAACAGCTTGTTCTAACTCACATGCAAGCACCATACCGGTTACTTGTATTGGTACTTTACAGGATACTTGGATGGGTACTCATGCAGTTCTAGGACAATACCCGCTGCCCCAGTGGGTGACTTTTCTCCAACAGCACACAAGTTGCTACATTCACAGGCATGAGAAAGTGGGTAATTGGGTCCACCCGTAGTTGGAGTTTTCCAGGCAGTTGTGACATGAGTAGAAATAAGAAATGTGATAATAGTCACCAAAGAGTGAGTGCACTGATGCCCTTACAATACAAGAGGATAATATGGAGGACAGGGAGGAGAGAGGTCAGTGGATCTGAAGCATCAGTGAGGATGAAGTGCTGGCTCTTATACTGGGGATTCCTGAAAAAGTGAGCCCATGGATAGCGAGCTCTGATCCAAGAATATGATACTTAAATGGTGATTGCGGAACTAGGGAGTTTCTAGTGAAGTCAAGGTCGGTGTGGGGGGAGGGGAGAGTGTGCTGATTGATATACTTAATATTTACTCAGTAGTTTAAAAAAGATACCTCACATTTTATCCTTTAACTGCGAGTGTACTCAAACACTAAACTAGATGAGAAATAATGGCCCAGGGACTAAAGAATGTGATTATTTCAATTTTCTGCATTTGAGCTCCAAAATATGAAAATAGAAATGAAATAGAAACCATGATCAGTGTTTTAGAGTTTTATGTCCATGTGCTTTCTTAGATGTTGCTTAAGTATTTCTTAGACATTTTTAAGAAGATTTTAATCTTTTTACTCTTTAACGATCTGAAAAATAGTTTGACTCTGTTATTTTGGTGTATCTGTAAAGCATGTTCAAAAAATAAGTTCTGTGTGTGTGAGAGGCGGGAGGAAAATGAAAGGAGTTAATGCTTAAGGATAGAAAAAGGTAGATTGAGAGTCAAATCATTTCTGAAAATAGGCTACCATGCTGGGAAACTATTTAGATATGATAAAATTATCACTAATACAGAAATATTTTTTTAAAAAGCCCTCAGAATTAGTAAAGTATTTGCATAAAGGCCACTTTAGAAATAAAGTTGTGGCTCAGACTCAGGCATTTCGGGTACATTTAAGCTGAAGTCTGGGAAGTGAATAAAAATATAATCTTGTATTCAAGAGGGAGCAGAACAATAACTTCCAATATGTGTTATGACTGTGTCTAGGATACGGGAATATCTTGTTTCTCCCTAATATTCATGTTCACTTGAGTGGATATTTGGATGCTATTCCAGTTACTATGGCTGAGTAAATTAGTCCAAGACTTAGTAGAATGAAACGGCCATTTATCATGCTCACAGATTCTGTGGGTCAGGCATTGAGATCGGGCACCGAAATGACCCCTGTGACTCCCAAGGCTAAGGACAATGCAGCTTCAGGCGGGTTCTTTTTCTCAGGATGCTTGCCCTTAGAGCCCAGCCAGCAGCCAGCATCCACCACTAGCCTGGTCTTCGGTACCATGTGGTAGTGTCCCCAGACCAAGAGCCCGTTGGAAGCCTCATTGCCTTTTGCCTTGGGAGGCACACAGTGACACTTCTGCGTGCTGTCTGTTAAGGCCGTGAGTCACAAAGTCTCTCCCCTCTGGGACTGGGAATGTTGCTGTGGTCATTTTTGCAAAAGACACTCTGCCACATATACCTATCAGTTCCCCTAGACATTATTCCAAGATATCTGAGATCCATTGGCACACCCATTCAAAATATATATCATTTCCTGGATTTGTGATTGCAGATACTCTGCAAAAGGGAAGAGCCCCAGGTACAAACAGTATTTACCCTCTCAGAACACCTAAAGAACAGTACCTCTCCGAACTACCTCAAACTTTCGTCACCTTCCTCAACCCAATCCCCCACCCCTCTCTCTCAGCTCAAGGCCCTGCCCCCTACTTCAGTGAGAAATCTGTAGTCATCAGAAAGCTCCCTTCTAGGTACCACTGATTTCCCCCCCATATCCTTCCCATCAAAACTCTCAAAAAACCAAAATAGTCTCCATTAACTTACCACCTTCAAATTCAGCCCTGCCACTCTCCTGAAATAGTTGTGACAGGGGTGTCCAGTCTTTTGGCTTCCCTGGGCCACATTGGAAGAAGCATTGTCTTGGGCCACATAAAATACACCAACACCAATGATAGCTGATGAGCTAAAATAAGATCCATGCATAATTTTCACGTTGTTCTAAGAAAGTTTACAAATTTACGTTGCACCGCATTCAAAGCCGTCCTGGGCTGCGTGCGGCCCGTGGGCCCCGGATCGGACAAGCTTTAGTCTATGATTTCCCAAAGGCCAAATCCTATCACATTTTTTCAGGTCTATGCTTAAGGAACCTCCTCTCTACAGTATTTTACAATGGTCACCACTCCTGTGACTTCCAACTCCTGCTTCAAACTCTATGACCTAATTTACTCTCTGAAATCCTGTCCCCTAGACTTCCTTTGCTTCCTGCTCATTTCCCACCCTATTAATGTTGGTGTTTCCCAGGGTGCCAACCTTGGCTACATATTAACCTTCATGCTTTCCTTGAATGGTTTATACATGCAGCTGGTTTAGCTACAGTTGACTCCAAAATCTTTAGCTCTAGTCCAGTCCTCTTCCTCAAACCCATCCTGATATGCCCACCTGCCTCTTGACCATCTCCACTTTCAGGTAGAGATGGGCCAGAACCGTAAATACAGGGCATCAAAAACTAATGTTGTCTCCCTGTGTCTGTGTATCACCACCCCATCACCACACTCAACGGCTCACTTCCTTATTCTTACTGAGGCTAAAAACCAGAGAAATATCTGGATTTCTTATTTTCTTACACTTCTACATCTTAACAGATCACTAGGTTTATAGATTTTGCATTCTAAATACGTCCCAGGTCTGTGTCTTCGGTGAGCCTACCATCTCAGCTCTGCCTCAGGCCTTCTGGATGGCACTCTCTATCATGCCTCCCTGCTTCACGTTGGCCTCCACACAACCCAGTGTGATCAAAATGAAACCAAAATCCAACCACATCTTGTCTCAGCTCAGTGGCTGCTGAGGCCACAGGATCAAGTGCAAGCTCCTCCACATCCCACGGAGCCCTCTGTGGTTTTGCTCTTGTCCAAATCTAGGGCCTTACCTCACACCACTTCCAGCCTCATATTTTATGCTGCAGAAACTTCAAGATGTTTAGTTTCCTCCAAACAATGAGCTGGTCATTATACTCATTCATTTCTTAGCTCATATTACCTCCTCTGCCAAGAGACAGGTTGAGGTTGATAACTGCTGCTGCAGGTAGGTGGTAGATGCTGCCTCAGCCTTGCAAAGGAGAATAGAAGTATGCAAGGAAAGAGGTGTGGGTTAGTTAGCAGATGTGCCCAGCACAGGATGGGTGGATGTTTGTGACAACGGGTGACATTTATCAAACCACATTTTCTGCCATAGACCATTAGCTTGTAGTCTCTGTTCATATTTTGGCTTCTGGTATACCACAATCAGTACTGTTTGTCACACGCACAACTTTAATCTCCAAAAGAAAATTCATAGAAATATAGTAGCCTCTCAGTTAACCAGCACCCATGGGGATTGTTGGATGCTGGATAAATGGAAGTAGACTCTCCATTAACTGGAACTCAAACAATCAGCACTTTCCAAACAACCAGCAAAATCTCAAGCAACCGGCAAAAAAAACATTTTGCCGGTTGCTTGAGAGTGCTGGTTGCCTGAGTTTAGGTTAACGGAGAGTCTATTGTGTCATTCAGGATATATATATAATCTTCTTACAAAGTTACCTCTTATAACAGATATTTTGGGTTCATTCCCAGCATCCATTCTACCCACAGTGGTTAGTCTAAGACAGTAGTTCTCCAATTGTGGTCTCCAACCAGCTCCATCAACATTACCTAGAAACTTGTTAGAAATGCTCCAGTCCTATTGAATGAGAAATTCTGAGGGTGGAGCCCAGCAAACTGTGTTTATTAAGATCCTCCAGGTGATTGTGATTTATGTACAAGTTTGAGAACCACTAGTCTAAAACAGTGTTGATAATTTTGTTCTCTTGGCCACTAAGTGGCTTTGGAATTCATGTATAATAGGTAACCCAGTTCTGGTTGGTAGGAGATGAGAGGAAGTCGGTTAGGTCAGTAGGGAGCCTTCTGGGAAAAGTATCCTTGCTTCAGAAAAAGATCTGTACTTATCTGGATATTATCATGTCTGGATGTGACCCCTGGAACTGCCTCAGCCCTCCTGGGACCATGACAGGTGCCAGCCAATGGCCAAGGCAGCGTGTTGTGACTGGTAAAACAGAAAATTGAAAAGAACTTCAGTCCTTTAGGACTTCACAGAGCCATTGACTCAGCCAACGTTGGAGGATCTCCTACTTTTAGAATGTGATTTATTAAGTTTCTTAATTTCGTTCTGTTTGAATCAGTTCTCTGATGCTTGTTTAAAAAGTAATTGATGCATATACTTAGGCTTTATATATGCATGTACTTATTCACACAGGAAAACTTTTCTTTTTTATGGGGGATGCTAGATGGCGATTATAATGAACTTACCGTGTTAGTGAGGGTCTTTGAAACCAAGTGAAACCCAGACGTCGCATTTACTTCTAGAATATTGTGCTCACATTTCACTTTTACAATCAAATAAAGATGCCCCAAGCCCTTTTCCCAGTTCTCCTGGAGGTTCAGGACTTCCCAGGAGTCTCGGCCCAAGCATTCTTGTGAATCCCATAGAAATGCTGTGTTCCTAGGTTCTGCTGTGTCTGTCACTTGTGTCCCAGTCAGCTGTCAGCCTCCATCACACCAGGTCGCTTTCTGAAGGTCATCCCTTGTCATCTGTAACTGAGGAGGATTATAATGCAGATATGTGAGCCCTCAGAGAATTCATCAGCCAAGTACTTTCAGAGGCTACGTCTGGAGGATGCCTCCCTCCTCCATACCCAGCGGGTCCCCTTGTCACAGGAGACAGCTTCAGTCTCCCGCGTGGGAGTGCAGTGGAGCCTATCTTACCTCCCACTGAGGTTCTCAGAGAAGACTGAAGTCTTACTTGTCTAAAGGGAAACACTGTGTGAGAAGCTACCCACCCTCTAGGATGATTAGCATTTACTTTATAATGCAGAGCTCTTTAGCTCCTCCTTCCCTCTCACCTTTGCCCTCTTTCTAGAATACAGGGCTGTCCAGAAAGTATCCAGCCATGTAATATTGTAATATTAAAAATAGAGTCATTTATGGCTGGATTTTTGTCATACAGCCCTTGTATATCCTGGGCTTTGTATAACAAAGACTTATTAAAGTGCTTTTCCTGAAAGCAAAGGAACAATTTCTCCTCAAAGATGAAGTCAGACCTCAGTTTGAAGATTGTTTCTTTGCTTTTTGTTATCAGGGTTTTCAAAAACATGGAGTTGTGTTTTTCCTGATATGGCACTTTACATAAGGATTAAGTGCTCTCTGAGGAGAGGTGGTCAGCATGGGGATAAGGATTACAAGGAGGACCTTGGAAATCAAGCAGCTATTGGGACCACAGTGCCAGGCCTTTCAGGAAGAGCATCACAAGTAGACCTCATAGAACTAGAACTCAGAGTGTCCCTCAGGGTTTGCAAAGGGGGTTCCCAGTGGTGTGCACAGCCACTCCCTGGGTCTGTGTCTTAGTTAGTTCCCCACTACTGATTGTTTTGTTCCGGATTCCCCAGTTCAGATTTCCAGGAGAGAGAATTTGATTGGGGCTAGTTCATCAATGTCTTTTGTGTTTGAGCAGAGCTTTTTATACCGGATGACCTCACAGGTCATTGACCCCGATGGAATGACTCCCTTGGGTCAGGTGACAACCCCAGGGCTAATCAGCTGTGTTGACGGAATGGAGGTGGGAGTGAGGGACAGGGTCACAGGGTAAATCACAAAGCCACTCCTCCTCAGGGAGTAGGCTAAGGTTGCTCCCTCAGCAGAGGTGGTGGGTGGGGCAGTTTCCCTTAGAAGGAGCCGGTAGGACTGGCCAGGCAATGACTTCAGTGTGGCGAGTAGTACAAAGTGGTCCTTTCTACAGAGAACACATGGGAAGGCTGACTTCTAATTAAGGATTGACATCCACATTTTGCCCTTATCAAGTTGTCCTTTCTGGGCCTCAGTCTCTTTATTTGTAATATCAGACAATTTATCATGGGTATTTTTAAGGGACTTCCATTAGGGACAGATCCAGGTTTTATAAGCTGAGGCTTATACAGTATTTGGAACTCTTTTAGGTTAAAAAAAAAAAAAAAAGTACAAAATTAAATGCAAGGTCTTAGAAGGGGCCCTGAAGCTCAAGCTTCCTTAGTTTCATTAATTTTTTTTTTTTTTTGCTTCTATGCTTACATTCTGTGGTTCCTTCGTGGTCATTGTTCTGATCCTGCCTACCTGTTGGCTCACAGGGTAAGGCTTTTTTGATGAACCACACACACAGGCTGGCCTTTCACTGCATTCCCAAATAACAGTGTGTTCCCCAGCAGTTCCTTAAATAGACTATAGACAATTTGGTAGTTTGAGAAGGTAAACAATTTGGTCCATAAACATTGCAGAAATTTGAAATGCAGTAGTGTTGCCATATAGAAATTAATGAGCATGATTTTTACAGAAATCTCTTCACTTTCTAACTGCATTCTGCAGCGTGCCTCCATGTCTCAAAGAGGGTAACACTTTACCTCAGACTCTAGCTGTACTGCTGCTTGTAATTGTTGAATTTCCATTTATTGTTACCGTTGTATTGCCCTATATCTGCCTGTTCGCACACATGGATCAGCACCTCAAAAAAGATTCATAAGAATGTAAAATTTGAGAATTACAAACTAACTCAGAATAACTGACTTTATACATGTAACAGGGAAGAGTGATCCAGTAGGGGGTTAAAAAAAAGAGTGTGTGAACGTGTGTATGCTGGACTTGGGTTTCACACAAGCAACCGAGAAGGGAAACATGAATGGAAGGAAGTGGGGCACTGCTAAAAACCTGGGTTTGACTGTTGCCTTAGTGCCTTGTCTGATTTGAAGCTTTGTAAAGTGGGGGCAGGACCAATTGATTTTCTTTCATGACATTTTCTACAAAATATTCAATGACGTATCTGTTAAACCGCCTGAGGGGTCCCCCCTCCAGAATAAAATAAAATGATGCTTTCTTTCTAGTATAAAGTTAATTAATTTTAGTGGCAAAAAGCCAAGAGGAGAAAACAAACACGAGAGGCAGGCTTGCAAGTTGCACCCTTCATATCCGTTTCCCTACCGAGCACAGCTTTTTGTTTCTGGGCCGGTAAGGTGGGGACCAGGCTGGCTCAAGAAAGCTGGACAGTGGCAAAAATACCTTTGTTACCCCGAGGTTACTTTTCCCCCAGCGTTTGAAGAGAGTACAATTGATGATCCATTGTTTGGCACAAACTAAAGCCATATTTAATACTGCGGTAGACTTTAAAGGAATGTTTTTCAGAGCCCAGTATCACAAAAGTCTGATTGGAATACCTTTGCCACCATCATGCAGGTGGACACAGCCCCCTGACCTTTCGGTGTGAAATGCCAGCCTGGTGAACTGACAGCGGTCTTGAGTTACAGAACTACCTAAGGCTGCACGCTCAGTCTGAATAGGAAGACGCCATTGTTTTTGCTGTTCTTCTTTACCTTTTCTTTTTTAAAATGTGGTTGGCAAATGGTTGACATGTACTTTTTAAAGAATTTGAAACATAATTTTTATGATCTTTTATTCACCTTTACCATTTCTGACTTTTTACACCTCACAGTAACACACATTTTTAAAATGCCCATATACAGGTTGACAGCAAAATTGAATAAAAAATACGGAGTTCCCCATATACTCCTCCCTCCACCACACAGCCTCCCCTTCCATCACTATCCCATATCAGTGTGGTACATTTGTTATAATCGATGAGCTAACATTGACACATTAATAACCAAAGGCTGGAGTTTACATTAGGGTTTGTTCTTCATGTTAAGATTCTATGGGTTTTCACAAATGTATAATGTCATGTATCTATCAATATATTATCATACAGAATAGTGTCACTAAACTTGAAAAAAATAAGATAAAACAACAGAGAAATAAAACATAAAATATAATGATTCTCATAGTAATTGTGAACCAAAATATGACAGACTTGAGACCAAACATATCAGTCTTATCAATAAATGTAAATGGGCTTCACTCACTTATTAAAGAAAAATTTCAATTGGACTTACCAAGCAAGAATCAACTATATGCTGAATCCAAAAATAAAATTATTTCTAAATAAAATATTAGAGAATAGAATCTGATATCACATGAAGATTATCATCACAGATTTTGAAAACCTTTTATAATATTCAACACTCAGTCCTGATAAAATCACTCAAGAAAAGAAATTGATGGATATTTTCTGAAAATACATAAATATATAATCAAATATAAACATGCCTTAGTCTTAAAGCCAGTTTAATGGGGAAACACTATCAATATTCCCACTAGTGTTAGAAAAAAAGCAGGATTACCCACTGTTTAACTATCATTCAGCATTGTACTGGAGATTAGCCAATGCAAGGAGACGAGATAGACCAATTAGAAACATAAGAGTTGGAAAAGTAAAACTATCTATTTGCAGATGATATAATCATGGACCTAGGAAGCCCTAAATAGTCAATGCTAAAAGCAAAACAAAATAATAAATTTCAGTAAAGTAACAAACTACAAAGAAATTTACAAATGTAGACAAAACACTATTTATAATAGCAATAGAGAAGATAAAATACTTAAGAATAAATTTAACATGAAATATGTAAAATCTTTATAAGGAGAACTATAAAACATTCATGAAAAATAAGACTTGACCAAACAGAGGTTACTTTTTGCTTTTGCATAGAAATGCTCATATTACAAGGATGTCAGTTATCCTCAAATTAATTTATAATTTAAAACAACCCAATAAGAATACCAAAGTGATAATAAATTTCATATGGGAAAAATAAACATGTAAGAATAGCCAGGAAAACACTGAAAAGAAATGCTAAAAGGGAGAAACCAGCCTACCAGACATGTTTACAGGTTTCTCTTTAAACAGTGTGGTACTGGCACATGAATGAGCAGACAGTCCAGTGGAGTAGAATAGAAAACGGGAAAATAAAAAAATAAACCCAAATCCCTATGGGACTTGAGCATTAAAAGTGTGTCTCAAATCACTGGTACAAAAATGAACTTTTTATCAAATGGTACTGGGACAGCTGAATAGCCCTTTGGCAAAGATAAGGTTAGGTCCATATCTCACACCGTGCACAGGAATAAACTCCGAGTAAAGTATCTAGGTGTTTGTAGAATTGTACACCTGGAACCTATGTAATTTTTGCTAACCAATGTCACCACAGTAAGTTTAACAATAAAAGAAAAAAACAAAATAAAAAAAAATTATCTAGATGTAAAAAATAAAACTATACCAGTAATAGAAGAAGGTAAATTCCTCTTTAATGTGGATGTGCATAATGAATTTCTAATTATGTCTCAAAACCCAGGTGCAATTAAAGAAATGATTGAAAAATTTGATTAAATGAAAATAAAAACTCGTGTAAAGTAAAACAACACAAAGTCCAATGATAACTGATGAAACTGAGATAAAATATTTGGAACATATAATATATTGCAGATAAAGGGATAATATCCCTAATATATGAAGAACTTTTTTAAATTAAGAAATTAAAAAATCTCATGGAATAATGGGAAAAGACATGCACAGATAATTTACAAAAAGGTATAAAAATGGCCTTTAACATATGAAAAATTATTCAACCTCACTCATGATAAAAGAAAGGCAGCTATGTTAAGATACCTTTTTTTTTAACCTGTATCACTTGCAAAATTTAAAAGTATAACACATGTCCCCTAGACAAGCTGTAAGGAAACGGGAACTCTCATAGATGGCTGGTAGTAATGCAAATTGGTGCAGCCCTGGTGGAAGGGGATTTAACAGTCTCTAACAAAATTATTTCTGTGTTTACCTGTTGACCAAGCAATCCCACTTCTAGGAATTTACAAGAACTTACACTCATAAGTATCCACCAGTACATATGCACAAGATTACCTGGTGTAACACTGTATTGTTTTTCATTGTAAAGTATTTGTAGCAAGCCGAATGCCTACCCAGAGGAGAGTAGTTGATTCAGGTTACCCCATGGTACCCCATGGAGTACTATGTAGCCGTGAGTGAGAATGAGGAGACCTCTGTGAAAGGATGTGATCTCTAGCATATACGATGGAAAAACAAAAAGCCCTAAGTGCAAAGCATATCTTACCTTCCATGTAACAAAGGAGAAATGAGAAAATAGACATTTACCCCTCATTTGAGGAAAAGGTAGTGCAAGAATGAAAAAACAAAGACTAGTAAGATTAGTGACCTAGAATGTGGGTGACAGTGAGGCGAAATAGGAGGTGGAATGGGGGAGGGATGACACTTTTCTTGATATACCAGGTTATACAGTCCTCCCTGCCTTTTGGAATCACATTAATATTTTATATATAAAAAATGAATGAAATGAATAGGAACATAAATAAGACCTTTAAGATATTTAGGGGCTTTCAAATTAGATACAAACAAGTAAACAAATTATATTTAAAATAAGTAATATAAACTGAAGGTGGGGAAGCAAAACCAAGTAGCTTTTGAACACAGTATTATGGCGATATGCTCTCAGGCTAAAAACAAAAATAACTCTAAAAATATTGGACTCTAGTTAATGGTCCTCTCTTTTTGTGGCAGCATAAGTTAGCAATTCTGAAACCATTGTTGGAGCACCTTCTAGGACTGAGCGAGTAAGTTATGAGTAATGGGAGTCAGGTTTCACCCTTTGGGAGAAGGAAGCTACAATTTTGGTAAAAGGAAAAAAATAGAATGAACCTTGCAATATTGGATTAAAATTGGAGTTTTAAGTTGAACTCATGGGTTCTAATGTAAATTGATATAGATATCCATGGATATAATATGTCTGTGTGTGTTGAGTATGTCAGTGCATGTATGTGTATATGCACCCATTTGTTCATGTGTATGCATAAACATTGTCCAACTCTGTCCTCTGAAGTGGCCTTGCAGCAATTTCATCCTGGTAGCAATGAGCATACCTACAGCCAAAATCTTTGTGTCTATACGTTTCATTCTCCACTAAAAGCACCAGGGCTCCATGGACAAATGGCTGAATTCAAGATTTGGGACAGGGAAAGAATTGGAACATTCTGTTATATCAAAAAATAAAAAGTGCCTAGAGAATGACAAGGACATGTTAATGACACAGGAACCAGCTGGAAGGGGCTCCCATTGGCCAAATGTGGGATAATGTTATCCTTAAAATCAATTACTAAATAAAATAACTAATGATAGTAACTTTAACACTACTGAGCAAAGTAAGTATCCGTGAGCCACAACTGATCTAAACAAACAGCTTAACAAATAAATAAGGGAGCAGGGAAAGCTTTAGTAGAAGGCTCACTAATGGAGAAGGAAAGATAAATTAGGAAAGCACCTTTAGAAGCCATCCTAAAAATAATTGATAGAGGCAAGTATCATTCCTAAATGCTAAAACTAATGGTTGAAAGTTTGAGAAGAAATAGCACATTTACATTGTCTCAAAGAATATCCCTACAAGGTACTTTTTATTTAGAAAGGGTAAAATAGTAACTCTAAGTGGAGAAACCTGATAAACACCAACTTAATCAAAAGATGAGTTAACATTGCTACTGATTGGACTAATCAACTGTAAGTACTTCATATGTGACACAGAGAAAAAGCCCGAATCACTTCTAAGGTATGCTATCAGAGGTGTTAACCTTATTCTAATCATGAGGGGACACATAGGACAATCCAAAATGTGGAACCTTCTGTAAAATACCTGACCTGTACAAAGACAGACTTGGGAATTTACCTAGACTAAAGGAAACTGAAAAATCCTAACAACTGTATGCAATGCATGATTTTAGCTTTCTGGTGTGTTTCGTTTTCTTTTGTTTTGTTTGCTATAAAAGAAGTTGATAAAATTGGGAAATTGATAAAATCTGAGTAAGATTTTTATAGCTATTATTTCAATGTTAATTTCTGATTTTGATAATTACATAATACTGTTTATGTAAGGATTACTTATTTTTAGGAAAGACATATTGAAATGTTAAGGAATAGAAGAACATCGTATCCACAGCTTACTCTTAGTTCAGAAAAATAATAATGTGTGTTCATGTGCCTTTAGAAAAAGACAAGTGCAGTAAATGTTGAAATTTTGGGAGTCTTGGTCAAGGGTTCCAGGAATATGAAGAGTTCTTGCAGATTTTCTGAAAGTCTGAAGTTATGCTTAATGACTTCATGGTTTGAACTTTAGTAAAGTCCTTTATAATACTATTCAAATTAAGAAATGAAGCATTCAGTGTATGATAGAACAGCACAGAAACAAGGTGATAGCAGTACAAGTTTCTATTATTTTACATATCATATTGTATTTATATTGTAACTACTGTGATAATAGTTACAATAATATGCCAGTGTGTGTCTTAGCAAACTTAGTGAAACCTGGTCTGTGTCTTTTAGATGTAGTGTTGTAAGGCTGATGGTATCATTACATTATGCATCAAGATAGTGATTTCAGTCACTCTGGTATAAATTGGGGGGTGAGATGGGGCAGATGGGCAGCTTTAATCCTATTAGATTATTGGAGCTTATTATTATTGGAATTTACTGGAGTCAGACAATGGTTCCTCGCATCTGCTGACTGATCTGTGGCTCTGGAATAAACAACTCTGATGTCCTTTTAGTCATCATCATGCTGGAGTCATGTTCCTGAGAAACGCCAGGGAAGTAAAATTTTAGCAGCTTAAATGTTTAACTTTGCAGAGTGTCTGTGCAAGGTTCACAGAAGCAAGCTGCTTTGTTCACTAAACACCAAGCCCAGAAAAATTGAGAGATCACACATGTAACTGTGAACTCTGCACTGTTGGATTTAAAAACTTCACAAACCAAAAATAGATTCTGTCGTTGACTCCAAAACGTACATTCTAACAATAAACTTATGGTGGATAAAACTTTTAAATGTTAGATTTAATTCCTGCTCTGTCCTTCTGCATATGATTGAGCTGAGTTGAGTTTATTTGAGCCTACGTAGGGTTTCCTAAGACATCTGAAAAGTCCTAAATTCCAGTTCTGTTAGGTTTTAGAATCCTCCAGGGGGCACCAGAACATTCCAGTGTAGTTGGCCACATTTCATTAAGTCCAGAATGGCTAGCTATATTGCTTTATTATAAGTGATTCGCCTACTAAAACGTTTTTGGTTCCATTAACACTATTTTTTTCCATACATTTTCTTCTTCTTTTTCCGTACATTTGCTTTTCCAACAATGGTGAGTTTATGGAATGTTTCTGCTTCTGAGGAGGCAGAGGAAGGGACGAGACCATCTCTTGGAGGAGCCCTTAAGAACTGGGGCCATGTCTCCTCAGGGTAAATACGAAAGCTTCCAGCCCACTCTGGCAATAAGGATTTTCCCAATGTTCCTAATCTGGCTGGGGGAAGAAAAAAACCCCAACACCGCCCCCCCCAAATCTGAGGAAACTGAGAATTCATTCACTTTCTTAGCATAATGCTGTGTCTAAGCCACCCTATTATTATCATTATTAATAATAAACAGTGAATTTCAGACAGGCACTTCATGGTGGATTTTATATGAATTTCATGCAGAAGTAGGGAGTTGCCAGGCTACTGCATAATATTACTCAGTTCTGGTCCAGGAGTGCAGAATTCCAACAGGCCTCCTGAGCCCGTCCCTCCAATTAGTGGCTACTTCATTACGAATAAAGAACCCTCATTACTGTGGGCCTTCAAGTGAAATAGGGTCCCCTACCTCTTGAAATCCGCCTTGCTAAGTACAGACAGTTCCCAACTTACAAACAATCCACTTAAGAACCCCCAAGGCATTCAGGGGCTGCCTAGCCTCCTGCAGCTGCTGCCTGGGCCCCCTGCCCAGCCCCCCTGCCCAGCCCGGGTCCACACTCCTGGTCTGCTCCAGGGAGTTCTGCCCTCCCCCTGCAGAGCCAGCTGCCCACCTGCCCCCCAGACTGCAGGCTCAGAGCTACCGCTGGTTTTATAGTTGAGCTCAGCTATGGGGTAAATAGGCTTTTGTGGCCTGGCCTGGGAACCGAACCACCATTTAAAAAAAAAAAGAAGATGAAAAAAAAACCTGTCTCTATGGGAAAATGTATTCTGCTTTCCCAACAGCCAGCCAACAAACATGAGGGATGACTGTGGGAGCTGTCTCCATGCTCCCAGCAGGGCGAGCCACAGAAAGGACGCCCGTATGTTCTGGGTTCCCAGTCTGACTCTAGCACGAATCCCCCCACGAGGCCTTAGCAGACCTTTCGGCCTCTCTGGGGCTCACATCATCTGACAAACAGTAGGATTAAACCAGGTGAGTTACATAAGCTCCTGCTAGTTAATGACTCCCATGATCAAAGCTCTATTCTTCCTTTTCTTTTAACCTCCCCTCCCCTCCCTCCCC